>WNWK01000945.1:240000-307500 GCA_009830355.1 Cherax destructor
AAGGATACTATCCAGTGGTATCCTAGGATACTATCCAGTGGTATCCTAGGATACTATCCAGTGGTATCCTAGGATACTATCTAGTGGTATCCTAGGATACTATCCAGCGGTATCCTAGGATACTATCCCATGGTATCCTAGGATACTATCCAGTGGTATCCTGGGATACTAGCCCGTGGTATTCTAGGATACTATCCAGGGGAATCCTAGGATACTATCCAGTGGAATCCTGGGATACTATCCAGTGGTTTCCTGGGATACTATCCAGTGGTATCCTAGGATACTATCCAGCAGTATTCTGATCACCTAAGAGTATCTTAAGGAAGTACCCTGCTACCTAGATTTAGGTTAGGTTAGGTAAGGTTTGTCAGGAAAACCCACCCCTTTAAAAATTATGATTATTTTTGCTATAACCATTTTTTTTGGATAAATTGGTGTTATCTATTTAATTTAGTATATATATTTTAAATAAATATATCAAGGTTATAATAATAACCATAATTTTTAAAGTGTTGGCGTGGTAAGCCAGTGGAAGGCCTCGGTCAGATGACCAAAACCTCCAGCTGTGGGTCATCATATGACTAAGACCAGCGTCAGGAAACACTTGTGCTGTTTCCAGACAAACCTTACCTAACCTAACCTGAAGACCAGCGTCAGGAAACACTTGTGCTGTTTCCTGACAAACCTTACCTAACCTAACCTGAAGACCAGCGTCAGGAAACACTTGTGGTGTTTCCTGACAAACCTTACCTAACCTAACCTGAAGACCAGCATCAGGAAACACTTGTGGTGTTTCCTGACAAACCTTACCTAACCTAACCTGAAGACCAGCGTCAGGAAACACTTGTGCTGTTTCCTGACAAACCTTACCTAACCTAACCTGAAGACCAGCATCAGGAAACACTTGTGGTGTTTCCTGACAAACCTTACCTAACCTAACCTGAAGATCAGCGTCAGGAAACACTTGTGCTGTTTCCTGACAAACCTACTAACCTAACCTGAGACCAGCATCAGGAAACACTTGGTTTCCTGACAAACTACTAACCTAACCTGAAGATCAGCGTCAGGAAACACTTGTGCTGTTTCCTGACAAACCTTACCTAAAATAATCTGAAGATCAGCGTCAGGAAACACTTGTGCTGTTTCCTGACAAACCTTACCTAACATAACCTGAAGACCAGCGTCAGGAAACACTTGTGCTGTGTCCTGACAAACCTTACCTAACCTAAAGACCAGCGTCAGGAAACACTTGTGCTGTTTCCTGACAAACCTTACCTAACCTAACCTGAAGACCAGCGTCAGGAAACACTTGTGCTGTTTCCTGACAAACCTTACCTAACCTAACCTGAAGACCAGCGTCAGGAAACACTTGTGCTGTGTCCTGACAAACCTTACCTAACCTAACCTGAAGACCAGCGTCAGGAAACACTTGTCCTGTTTCCTGACAAACCTTACCAAACCAATTTATCTCTGTACAAACAAATTATGTAAACACAATTCTTTTTACAAACCAAATTTATATTTTTCTATCACAAAAGTAGACATTATAAATTTCCCATTTTATCCCTTAAACTTAAATTACCTTACATATGCCCTCTCCATTAACCCAATCCCCATTTATCACCTTCGTTACCTTTCTCGTTAGTTATCCCATTTTCTGTTGCTGCCGCCGGAAGGACATCTTGTTCATACATGTTTTTTTGTGATAGATTTATACCCTACTTCCGCTTCCTGCGACGTTCTTTCATCAGGGGCAAAATTAACGTAATTTACTGAAAAAAATGAGCGTGATTTAATAGAGATGAACGTGATTTAGTGGAAATGAACGTGATTTAGTAACAAGAAACGTGATTCAATAAAAATGAACGTAAACTAATGAAAATGAACGTGATATAACGAAAATGAACGTGATATAACGGAAATGAATATGATATAACTAAAATGAACGTGATATAACTAAAATGAACGTGATATAACTAAAATGAACGTGATATAACTAAAATGAACGTGATATAACTAAAATGAACGTGATATAACTAAAATGAACGTGATATAACTAAAATGAACGTGATATAACTAAAATGAACATGATATAACTAAAATGAACGTGATATAACTAAAATGAACGTGATATAACGAAAATGAACGTGATTCAATAAAGAAATGATGACCCGCAGCTGGAGCTTTTGGTCATCTGACGGAGGCCTTCCACCGGCTTACCACTCCACCCCTTTAAAAATTATTTTGATTATAACCATTTGGAGTTATCATGTATCTAGTTATTATTTATGGGGAAGCACTCAACCCATACGGGTCATATAGTGCCTGGGAAGCATTTAGGTTCAATCCAAGGAAGGGGAGGGCAAGTCCAATTCCTTGGATTAAGAGCCCCTCACTGGCATCAAAGAGCCTAACTTGAGGAGTAATAATAATTTCAGGTTATTATTATCTAATAATAATATGAAATTTTAATAATTTCGCTCAAGTGCCGAATATATTATGCAAATAATACGAAAATTAACGTTGATACTGTAAATTAATGTATAATAATAATAATAATAATAATAATAATAATAATAATAATAATAATTCTAGGTAGTAGGTTGGTAGACAGCAACCGCCCAGGGAGGTACTACCGTCCTGCCAAATGAGTGTAAAACGGAAGCCAGTAATTGTTTTACATGATGGTAGGATTGCTGGTGTCTTTTTTCTGTCTCATAAACATGCAAGATTTCAGGTATGTCTTGTTACTTCTACTTACACTTAGGTCACACTACACATTCATATACAAGCATATATATACACACACCCCTCTGGGTTTTCTTCCATTTTCTTACTAGTTCTTGTTCTTATTTCCTTTTATCTCCATGGGGAAGTGGAACAGAATTCTTCCTCCGTAAGCCATGCGTGTCATAAGAGTCAACTAAAATGCCGGGAGCAAGGGGCTAGTAACCCCTTCTCCTGTATACATTACTAAAGTTAAAAAGAATAACTTTTGTTTTTCTCTTTGGGCCACCCTGTCTTGGTGGGAAGCGGCCGATTTGTTGAAAGAAGAAAGAATAATAATAATAATAATAATTATTATTATTATTATTATTATTATTATTAAGAGATGAATTTGTGAAACTCACACAGCGCCACTGTAAATCACTAAATAATTCCTAATATGAAGGTAGAATGAGGAATTTACTCCAAGTATCGCAGATTTACGTAACTTTTACAAATTTACACCAAGTAAAGAAAACGTGGCACGAAATTCCTAAATAATAATAAAAATAATAATAATAATAATCTTTATTTCTACCAGTACATGATACAACTTATACAGACCATAGTTGACACCAATGACATACTATATAGAAAGCCCCTGGATATGTAGACCATTTCCCGCAACTTAGGTAAATTTTGTCCCCCAGGATGCCACCCACACCAGTCCACTAACACCCAGGTACCTACTTACTGCTAGATGAAGAGGGACAGCAGGTGTAAGGTGACTAACACCCAGGTACCTACTTACTGCTAGGTAAACAGAGACAGCAGGTGTCTTAAGGAAACTCATCCTAATGTTTCCACCCGTGCCGGGGATCGAGCCATGAACCTCAATGTGTGAGTTGAGTGCGCTACCAACCTAGCTACGGGCATCGAAATACCCAAGACCGTCATCAACAGGGTCGTTAGAGACTAACTAGCCATTGGGAGGGAGGGAGGCTTATTCAACTGATTGTCCTTGTAACTGGCTGTTAGTTACTCTGGCTGTTAGTTACTCTGGCTGTTAGTTACTCTGGCTGTTAGTTACTCTGGCTGTTAGTTACTCTGGCTGTTAGTTACACTGCCTGGCAGTTACTCTGGCTATTAGTTACTCTGGCTGATAGTTACTCTGGCTGTTAGTTACTCTGGCTGTTAGTTACTCTGGCTGATAGTTACTCTGGCTGTTAGTTACTCTGACTGTTAGTTACTCTGGCTGTTAGTAACTCTGTCTGTTAGTTACTCTGACTGTTAGTTACTCTGGCTATTAGTTACTCTGGCTGATAGTTACTCTGGCTGTTAGTTACTCTGGCTATTAGTTACTCTGGCTGATAGTTACTCTGGCTGTTAGTTACTCTGGCTATTAGTTACTCTGGCTGATAGTTACTCTGGCTGTTAGTTACTCTGGCTGTTAGTTACACTTCCTGGCAGTTAATGTGGCTATTAGTTACTCTGGCTGTTAGTTACTCTGACTGTTAGTTACTCTGGCTATTAGTTACTCTGGCTGATAGTTACTCTGGCTGTTAGTTACTCTGGCTGTTAGTTACTCTGACTGTTAGTTACTCTGGCTATTAGTTACTCTGGCTGTTAGTTACTCTGGCTGTTAGTTACTCTGGCTGTTAGTTACTCTGGCTGTTAGTTACTCTGGCTGTTAGTTACACTCGCTGTTAGTTACTCTGACTGTTAGTTACTCTGGCTATTAGTTACTCTGGCTGTTAGTTACACTTCCTGGCAGTTAATGTGGCTATTAGTTACTCTGGCTGTTAGTTACTCTGACTGTTAGTTACTCTGGCTATTAGTTACTCTGGCTGATAGTTACTCTGGCTGTTAGTTACTCTGGCTGTTAGTTACTCTGGCTGTTAGTTACTCTGGCTGTTAGTTACTCTGACTGTTACTTACTCTGGCTGTTAGTTACTCTGGCTATTAGTTACTCTGGCTGTTAGTTACTCTGGCTGTTAGTTACTCTGGCTATTAGTTACTCTGGCTGTTAGTTACTCTGGCTGATAGTTACTCTGGCTGTTAGTTACTCCGTAAGTAACTTAGGTAGTTACTCAGGACGCAGGGTAGGGATACGCAACTTTAACCATGAAGATAGGACACGTGCGTGCGCTTCCAGAGGGAAGGACACGCACCATTTAGGGGTTGGGAGCGCAAGAAGTCGCTAGCCTTATGGCTTCCTGGAAGACACGCGCTGGAAGACACGCGCTGGAAGACACGCGCCGAAGGACACGCGCCAGAGGACACGTGTGTGTTCCTACTTCCCACGCTTTTCTTATGTTGACTTCCGCCTCTAATTCATTCTCTTCTTCGTCTTCTTCTTCCTCTCTTTCTCTCACAAACAAAATATTATAGTATTATTATTATTATAATTATAATAATAATGCATACAATAATAATTGTATAATTAATAATAATAATAACAATACAAATAATTGCAGCATCAGAAATATCGCATTAAGAACGATGCAACAAGGAGGGTGGACCTCAGGAGGGTGGACCTCAGGAGGGTGGACCTCAGGAGGGTGGACCTCAGGGATCACTAAGAATCATGTTGCTGGACCGAAGGCTCGCCAGGATTAAGTGTTTGGGTGGTCGTCTGGTCCGGTCGGGTGAGATAATCGTGGAGGAGCTGGGGGGGGGGATTGAAGATCGGAGGGACTGGGGGAAGAGGAAAGGCAGAGGTGAGGCATGGCCACTGTTGTTGATATGGACGAGAAGTGAGAGGAGGTGAGATTGGGACGGGATTGGGGGAGGTCATACGAAGGGTTGGGGTGATATTGAGGAGGGTTGGAGGGGTATGTAAGTGAAGAGTGGGGATTAGATAGGGAGGGAGAGTACTATCATCAAGAGTACTTGTCACAGGCCTATGAAAATCTGCACCAGTACCAGTTCCAGACGCACCAGAACCATCGTTGTCACCACCAGTTTCAGTACTGGGAACCAGGATGTCTACACAGGTATATGGATTAGAATCCTTTGCTATGGGGTGAAGAGAAATAGGGATTGGTTAACTCCGTCAGGATATAATCCAGGTGTTGGAGGGCTAGGGGATAGGGAGATGGAGGCGGAGAACTGGGAGATAATGAGGGTGAAATATGTAGAAACGCATCGTGAAAAACCGGTTTCTGGTTTTAGCTTATGAGTGTTGCTATCCAGAGAGGTAACGCTTGTTCTCAACTAGTTGTGATCGTGGAGGTCAGATGTGACCCGAGGAAAAAGACGGTAATTCCAGTCCCTTGGATCAAGAGCTACTCCCCGGGGAGACTAACAAAACCTTGGAACACTGCTCTCTCTCTTTTTCTGTCTAATACATGTACATAAGGATTTTTTCTAGATTTGGAGTAGTAATATATGGAGTTTGTACGATGAAAAATGTGTATTTATAAATATACACTCATGCACAATTATTCATACGTGTATTTTCATATATATATATATATATTATATTATATATATATATATATATATATATATATATATATATATATATATATATATATATATATATATATATATATATATATATATATATATAAAGAGAACAGCATGACAGATATTGCATATGTATGGAATAGGCGGTAGGTTATTTGATGCAAGAAAAGAGTTCTTAAATAGATAGTGAGGTTCAGGTTAGGGTATGCAGAAGAGGAGGTTATGAGAGGGAGGTTAGTTACCAGTTAGAGTATGTTAGAGTATGTTATAGTATGCCCTAGACGCGGATGTGTGATGTCACCTTCATGTTTATTCAGCAGATTTGTTGTGGTGGGGAGAGGTGTGGGATTAAAGAAGTGTATTTCTGAAGCCAAGCGAGAGTTGTAATAACCACAACAACAGTTATAATATTTGTTAGGATTCTTCGACGACCCGTTCCGATCGACAATAAATGTCCATCAAGAAACAGGACAAATGCATAACATGGGTCTTAATCCCCCGGAAGTGGATCGAAATATATACAGATTAATCAATCTTCTGTTTCCACGTGAGTTATTATTGAACATTGGCAAGCGGGTATTACACTTCAGTTATCCATATAGATAACCCATTATTTTCTCTTATAGTCGGCAGGACAATGTCCTGGATCTAAATCTCGACGACCCGTCTAACATATTTTCCAGTATACATGTAATATTAGCCAAACCCAAGTCCTAGCAGAGTTTTTAATCTTACAATGACCCGTTTTATAGGGTCTGAGAGACGATTACACCCACATCTATCTTCAACAACTTATTTAGCTTTTTACCCATTTATTATGGGTACCCAAAATATATTCATTTCATTATGTGCACCAATACGTTCACAACCCCGTCCGATATTATTATTACTCCCGCGGCTGACACACTGCATTAACACTTCAGTAAAAAAAGAGCATAAAGTCTGTTTTTGCTGCTTGTCACGTTTGCTCATACTTGCACTTACCTGATTTGTATAGGCTGGAGCTGATCCACGACTCTTGGGCCTATATAGCAGGCACATTGTGGAAACACCAGCAGCTTGCTGCTACACTATTCTGTATGATAGTTACATTGTGGGAACACCAGCAGTGTGTTGCTACACTATTCTGTATGATAGTTACATTGTGGGAACACCAGCAGTGTGTTGCTACACTATTCTGTATGATAGTTACATTGTGGAAACACCAGCAGTGTGTTGCTACACTATTCTATATGATAGTTACATTGTGGGAACACCAGCAGTGTGTTGCTACACTATTCTTATGATAGTTACATTGTGGAACACCAGCAGTGTTGCTACACTATTCTATATGATAGTTACATTGTGGAACACCAGCAGTGTTGCTACACTATTCTATATGATAGTTACATTGTGGGAACACCAGCAGTGTTGCTACACTATTCTATATGATAGTTACATTGTGGGAACACCAGCAGTGTTGCTACACTATTCTATATGATAGTTACATTGTGGAACACCAGCAGTGTTGCTACACTATTCTATATGATAGTTACATTGTGGGAACACCAGCAGTGTTGCTACACTATTCTATATGATAGTTACATTGTGGAACACCAGCAGTGTGTTGCTACACTATTCTGTATGATAGTTACATTGTGGGAACACCAGCAGTGTGTTGCTACACTATTCTATATGATAGTTTACATTGTGATGGAACACCAGCAGTGTGTTGCTACACTATTCTATATGATAGTTACATTGTGGGAACACCAGCAGTGTTGCTACACTATTCTAATGATAGTTACATTGTGGGAACACCAGCAGTGTTGCTACACTATTCTATATAATAGTTACATTGTGGGAACACCAGCAGTGTGTTGCTATGCCATTGTGTATGATAGTGGGAACACAAGCTAGCTATGTATTAGTGGAAGGGTAGGACAATAAGGATTGGTTTTTGGGGAGTAGAAATAGAATGAACGGGGGACTGTTGGAGAGTGGGAGAGAGAAGGGGAGAGTGTTGGGGAGAGTGTTGGGGCGAGTGAATTCACTAAGGAATGAGAAAGTTAGGGGGAATTGCTGATGCATAGTTTTCCATGTGGGTGAACTGGCGATGGTCTAGGTTGTGGTGGTGTAGGGGGTAGGGGAAGAGGTGTTGGTGGAGGTGTTGGGGGTTTGGTGGAGAACACTGATGCGAAACAGAGAACAAAAATTCTGTGGGGACGGACGGAAGGGGCGTGGTACACATCCTGCCTCTGTTCTCTCCCACACACACCAATAAGAACACAAATATTGTCATCACCATCACCTCTCTCGTAATAATAATAATAATAATAATAATAATAATAATAATAATAATAATAATAATAATAATAATAATAATAATAATAATAATAATAATAATAATAATAATAAAATAATAATTCTAAGAATTAAGGTGAAGATTAATGACTAATAAAGACGAAGTTAACTTACTAATAAAGAAGATACTGTAACTAATATAAATTAATAATATAGAAAATGCGTTGGTTGAGACGCAGGACGTATACTACCTAAAAGTATTTAGAAATATATACAGTAATTATAGAGCTAATATTGATATATAGAGTGAATTCCAGTAAGTAAATAGTTGTATCAAGTCTATAACTTGACAAAGCTGACTCTAAAGCTTTTTGTAAAGCTATGTGTATATTGTAAAGTTGCTTTTTAAATAGTTCCCTCCAAAGATAATTTTTTTCTACCAAAGTTGGCCCTCAAAAATAAATAAATTATACGTATATATACTATATACTATATATATACTATATATATATATACTATATATATATATATACTATATATATATATACTATATATATATATATATATATATATATATATATATATATATATATATATATATATATATATATATATATATATATATATATATATATATATATATATATATATATATATATATATATATATATATATATATATATATATATATATATATATATATATATATAAATATATATATGTAGTATGTATATACGTAGTTTAGTTTATTTTTGCAAAATATATTTTTCAGCTGAAAATAATTAGTATTAAGTTTTATTTATATTATGATTCTTATCTAGTTTTAACTTGTTTAATTTTTTTGGGGGAAAGGCCTTAACGTTTTTCACAGAGGCCCTGGGCTTTGTTTACGTTGTGCCTGACAGATGATCCAGGCACTGTGCCTATTGTATTTGTTGAATTATCCAGGCCTGGCACAGAGACACTAGGAAATGTTTGGAGGGAGTTCCCCATGGGCTAATCTTTGGTTCAATTTTGTCCTCACTTAACGTAAGTGGCTTGGAAACTAGGATATTTAACATCCTAGGATGTTAAGGATGATACTGGATAAAGTTGGATGTTAAGGATGATACTGGATAAAGTTGGATGTTAAGGATGATACTGGATAAAGTTGGTGCAGTTATTTTTTTTTCATAAAAAAAAAATACATTAGTTGAAAGGTGTAACCAATGTATTTTTGGATATATATATATTATTATTTTCATGGAGAGCGCTAAACCCGTAGGGATTACACAGCGCCTGTGTTGGGGGGGGGGGTAGGAATGGAAGGCATTCACGTCCAATTCAGGGAATTGGAGCACAGATCCAATTCCCTGGATTAAGAGCCCCTCACCAGCATTAAGGAGCCTCACTTGAGGGGGTTGTTTAGAATAATAAAACTGCCAAATATATACGAGAGGACCTTTGAGAGACATGAATACGGAAATGTGAGGAAACGCATATTTCAACCCTCATTATATATCCTCTGGTTGGTTGGGTAATTAGGTTTATAACCTATCTACTACATATTGGGTCACTCAGGCTTCATGTTACCTGTTCACCGATAGTCAACTATATTTAAAAAAAAAATAAAAGATTAACTTAAACTCTCAGCGGGCTGGATATTAATGTCGTCCTCTTGATATATTTTTCAAAAATAATTGATTAGGAAGAAGAGCTTCGAGTTACACTCAAAAACATCACCTTAATAAAAGGCAAATATAAATACGACATCCTTGTAACTTATGTAACTTCTCCAACTTTAAGTAGGATATGCAATGTCAATTATATTTTGGGCCTATAAGAAGTAATTTTTGGGTGACTGAAAAAAATAACTCAATCTAACATAATCAGGAATATAAGTAATCTAGGTAAGATTAAGTTATATTGCTTTCGTTTTGGATACCAGAAAAAGGTTATATTTCTCGTTGATCAAAAATATAATTATGTAGAATTATGTCTAATTTACATAACTACCCATGACAAGGCTTGAAACAAACTAACTACATATCAGGCCAACAAAAATCTAAATTAACAGTAACCCTTATTTTTAAAGGGGGTGGACTAGTAAGCCAGTGGAAGGCCTCGGTCATATGACCAAAACCTCCAGCCTTGGGGGTCATCATATGACTAAGACCAGCGTCAGGAAACACTTGTCCTGTTTCCTGACCAATTTGACCTAACCTAACCTTGTCCTGAGAAGATTTTTCTCTACTGGAATACATAATAGGAACGACAGAAATGCTTTGACGTATTAGACCTGACGTTGAATATATTATCTGGGTTTGTATTCTGATTACATAACAAGCAAAATTAATTGTATAGAACAATATAAACAAGCTGACGTATATATCTATGTATATACACTGAGAGGTATATATGTGTATATACACTGAGAGGTATATATGTGTATATACACTGAGAGGTATATATGGGTATATACACTGAGAGGTATATATATGTGTATATACACTGAGAGGTATATATGTGTGTATACTCAGAGGTATTCATCTGTGTATATACACTGAGAGGTATATATCTGTGTATATACACTGAGAGGTATATATCTGTGTATATACACTGAGAGGTATATATCTGTGTATATACACTGAGAGGTATATATCTGTGTATATACACTGAGAGGTATATATCTGTGTATATACACTGAGAGGTACATATCTGTGTATATACACTGAGAGGTATATATGTGTGTATATACTCTGAAAGGTATATATATCTGTGTATATACATTGAGAGGTATATATCTGTGTATATACACTGAGAGGTATATATCTGTGTATATACATTGAAAGGTATATATTTATGTATATATACACTGAGAGGTATATATCTCTCTGTGTATATACACTGAGAGGTATATATCTGTGTATATACACTGACAAGTATATATATCTGTGCATATACACTGAGAGGTATTTATCTGTGCATATACACTGAGAGGTATATATCTGTGCATATACACTGAGAGGTATATATCTGTGTATATACACTGAAAGATATATACCCCTCAGTACATATTCGCTGGAAGTTCACTTTATTAATGCAAGTTTTATTGACTAGAGTATTCTTGATTAATGGAGAAAAGGTTACATGCAGCCCTCGTTTAGTAGATAGGCTTTAAACTTAACCACCCAGGGATACATTCAAACATGAGGAACTAAGAATTAACCACTAGCAACTAAGAACTAAGAAATAAATACTAGGAACCAAAAACAACAAAAATAGTAATACATGAATATAAAGTGGAAAACAATTCCGTGAAACTTGGGGACAAGAGGTGCAACATAAATGTATAGGGGAAAGATATTATTTTTAAATTACAGATCACTAACATGGACTCCCACTAAAGCTATGCAATACTTTAATAATGGAGAATCACGCAAGGGAGAACCTCATAGGGAGCAAGTCAAACTAGGAGAAAGCCATGGAGAATATTATGGTTAGAGAAAGCAATGTAGGAGAATGTTATGGTAGGAGAAAGCCAGTTGCTGGTTATATTAAATAGTAGTTCAAAATTTATTCATGTACGCAAATTAAACTTAAAATAATAATAATAATATAAATAATAATAATAATAATCATAGTTATAATATTAATTATACTTCTAATACTAACAACAATAATAATTAATAATAATAATAATAATAATAATAATAATAATAATAATAATAATAATAATAATAATAATAATAATAATAATAATAATAAAAGTATCTTGTGTTGATTTTGTTTCTTCCTTTCAGATGTGGCAGGACATTGAGACGTTGTTAATGACAGAAGGCAGCCCTGTTGTGGGTCCCGTGGGCACTGCCCCTGCCCACACCACCTACCAGTATGCCCACACCTTCGCGCCCACTCCGCCGCCCACCGCCCATCTCGTCACGTCACCGCCCCCGCCGCGTCTAACTGAAGACAAGGTGAAGGTTATACCCAAGATCTCCCCTAGAGGGGCGCCCTCAACCCCCATTTCACAAGCGTCAGCCGCCCACAGCGAGCCGCCCACGCCGCAGCCGCCGTCCCTGCAGTCACCGACGGCGCCGCATGCGGCGTTCGTGGCGGGCTACAACGCTAAGGATAAGCAGCAGGCAACAGCAGCAGCGGCATCACAACCGCAGCCTCCACCGCCCGCTCCTGCACCTCCGGCTGCCGCACCGCCGCCTGCGGCCCCTTCACAGCAGCCTGAGCAACCGCAGGGAATACAGCAAGATGCCGCGACGCAAGTCGTGGCCGCAAGTCCTCCCCTTCCATCCCCTGCCGGAGTGGTTGTAGCCTGTCCTTCTGCCTCTGCTACGCCTCCTACAGCACTACCTGCTGTTCCGGTATCCACCTACCACCAGTTCCTGGATGCCAAGTACCAGTGCATGGATCACAAGTACCAGGATAAGTACCAATGCGTCGATCTCAAATTCGTCTCGGCTGATCTCAAATATCCGGTGGATGATCTTAAATTCACCACATCCCCCACCCCGACGCCCGATCCAAAGTACACGATACCCGATGCTGATTTTCTGATACAGGATCCCAAGTACACCACGTTGGATCCTAAGTTTCAGTGCGCGGATGCCAAGTACGGCACGTACACGACCGTTCCAATCAAGCCGGAGGGGAGATATGAACCTCAGGCAGACATGAGCGGGGGAAGTGTCGTTAACTGGACCGTGGACGGATCCGTCTACTCTTGTAAGGACTGTCCTGTGGGATCCACTGCCTCCCAGTACCCACCTACATCGTATGTGGCAGACTATAACTCATCCTACTACACTCCATCCTACTCCATGTACACTTCGAGTACTACCCCATCCTGGGGAGTGCCAAGCAACCAGATGACAGTGAGCACATATCAGTACTCTGCTCCAATGGCACCTTTATCCATGCCTCTAAGCGAACCACCCCCACCTCCCCCTAAGCCTCGCAGACGAAGAGCCAAGCGGAAAGTCACCATTCACAGCTGTCCTTACGAAGGATGCACCAAAACGTACATCAAATCCTCCCACTTGAAGGCACACTTGAGGACCCACACGGGGGAGAAGCCGTACCTCTGCTCGTGGAAGGGCTGCGGCTGGAAATTTGCCAGGTCAGACGAGCTCACAAGACACTACAGAAAGCACACTGGCGACAGACCCTTCCAGTGTCGCCTGTGTGAGAGAGCTTTCTCCCGTTCTGACCACCTCAGTCTACACATGAAGAGGCACATAGCGATCTAAGGACCCTTAAACAAACTTGGTTCGTTAATGGAGTTTAACACTTGACGACTGCACGAGGGTCATCAACGCTGCTCGTAACCATTTCACCACTAGACATGAATACTTTTAATCCCGAAAATAGGGATTCCAGTAAACTCCCAGGATATATACGCTGAGAGACATACATGTCTCAGTGTATATATCCCGTGCAGTATGTCCACGAAGAGACACAAAACAATCTGAAGGCTCCAGCACAAATTATAGACAAGAAAATGACCCGAAAACTCTGCAAACACTTCAGTGAGGAGTTTAAACCCCGGCAAAGTACCAGGAGTCCTTGGAAACTCAGCGGTACTGAACCTCCACAAACAACAAACAACAAACACTAAATTGTAATTTGAAATTTGACTCAAAAAGTTCTTGTGTCTACAGGTGAAAAAAGTTCACTTTCGAGCCAAGTCTTGGATCAAAGTAAATACCCATTAAAAACCAGCCGTTCGCAGGTTCTTTAAGTGGAGAAAACAGGGTTTCAGGTGCAGTTATTTAAGGTTTAAGGGTTTGGAAGGTGCTGTTGGGCGCTAGCCTGTTTAAGACTTGGCCATTGTCATCCAAGACAGTGCTATGTGAGTGAGCGATACCGTCCAGTGATATACTTAGTGACTAGATTGCTACAAGAGTCGTATTGACAAGTGCGGGTTTCACCTCTTGTTTTGATTATAATATAACCCATGTAAACAAGGCCGACATGTGCGGATGAAACAAAAGAATTAATCGATTTCACCGGAATAATTTCGCTGAGTTAAGCTTACTTCAGGGAACACAAGAGTTTAAAAATTGAGAACAAAATGTTAGATCAGTAAACACAAACGTTCCAAACTACACGAGTCTCCGGTCGTAAAGCATCCTGTAAATCACAGTCGATATATTTAGTACGTTTAATGTTGTTATTTGGGGTGTGCATCCACACTCACGCTTTAACCTATTTTTCCCCCCACCATGTACAAAGATCTCCCCCAAACCCTCTATTTACTAATGGCTGTCCCTCTGTGAGGTCTTACCATTACTTTTCCTCTCTCAACCCTTCCCTTAACCTCCCCTTTCATTCCCCCATTACACAAATAACCCACACATAGGAGAGAGAAGTTTACAACGACGTTTCGGTCCTACTTTGATAATTTACAAAATCACACTCACTGTGACTTTGTAAATGGTCCAAGTCGGTCCGAAACGTCGTCGTGTTCTCCTCTCTTCTACTTTCTGGTTATTTATGTATTGTTCCAGTTACGGTATTGTGCCTTTTAGTTCTGTATACCCCATTCATTCTCCCCTTCCAATAACTGCCTTTAACACTTATCATATAGTATATATATTTTAATATTGTTAAATCCCATTTGCTTTTCTAAATCTTCCCTTTCTGTAACCTTCATTATTTTCTTCTCTTCCCCAACTGTCTACCTCATATAGACTGTTGTGGTGAAGCCAGTTCCAACTGTGTAAGCTCCTCACCATAACTAAGGCCCACCATAACCATGGTAGAACTCATTATGCCCATGGTAGTGTCCATCACGTTCTTGGTTGAGCTATTTTATACTCTTGGTTTTGCTACCCAAAGTTCTCCCTATATATCTCCTAAACAGCTGCTTTTCATTGGTCAATTCTGCGGACCAATCAAAACACAGCTTGGGATACCCAAGAACTCACATTGTGATGGAATGCGTTACAGTACTAAATACCTATGTAAATAAATTAATAAATTTTTTAAAAATTCAAATTACAATTCTGATTTTATGATTAGAGTTATTTTTGTTAATAAACAATAAATCAATTCTGGTTATATATTGCCAGATTATTGTGTATTTTGTCGTAAGAGCTGAAAACATCAAATAAATGCTACCAGCTCCTAAATCAGCCAATCAGAAAGAAGAGAGCATAAGCTGGAGTTTAATGGACGGACGTAATTGACATTTTGTGCACCAATCACAACGAAGTTCTTAGCTAACGAGACAAACGAGCCTCATTAACAAGACCCTTAACAGGGCAATTTAGTCATTTTTTTTTTGTCTAAGTGAATACTCTGTGTTTTTGTTTAATTTTTTAACTTCGATTTTTTGTAAATATTCCAATTTCTTTTTAATTCTTCATATTAACTATGATTCTCTCTTTTTTTCTCTCTCGTTTTATATTTAGTGATATTTTTTGCCACTTATTGCTGCCGTTTATTATATTATTTTATTTACTATGCACATGTACGTCGTTTAGGAAAATGATAATTTATTAAATTATAATCAAAAGTATATATTTGGTATAACTTATTATAAAACAAAATTGATATATTTGGCTATATTTTTATAATAAAGTTTTAGTGACAAACTTAAGTAAATGTAATAAATGAAGATTATGTAAATTCTCAATGAATATATTTGATCTAGAGATTTTAAAAGTCATTTATGTAAGAACAAATAATTTATAACGATTGAATAACTGAGCTTAGTTGGCTGGTTAATTGGGTTTCAAGTCTGTCTACTGCACGAGGGTCAATGAGGCTACATGTCACCTCTTCAGAACAATTCAAGAATACATAAATACCTAAAATAGGTATTAAATTTTCGAATATAGGTACACCTCTCATGGTATATACACCTCTGAGTACATATAATGTTAGACAGGAAACAGAACAAGTGATTCCTGACGCGGGTCTTAGTCATATGATGACCCACAGCTGGAGCTTTTGGTCACATGACAAAAAACTTCTGGCTTATCAGTCCACTTTAATAAAAACTATGATTATTGTAACCAGAATTCTTCATTATAAATTAATAAAAAAAACTATAAGATGTATCTATAAGTATACATAAAATTGGTTTGAATTTTTTTATTACAAACATTTATGCTATTAATCAATAGTAATTAAATAAATTTTATTTATTTTTTGTTAATTAAACATATTTTATATATTACTTATTCTAATAAATCAAGATATAGAAATTGTTGAAAACTATTAGACTTTCTATAAATTAAATGATTTTATTAATTAAAAAAAAGTTAAGGGCCAACTAAAAAAGTCCCCTTAAGTCTGCTCAGGAAGCAAGTGGATTATTATGAAAAAAATGGCAAAATTTTTCGCTCTAAAGGTTGATACTCATCGGTTCAGGAATCTATTGATTAGACATTTTAAAAGCTGACCCATCAATGTACAGTTTTTATCCTACAAATAATTTCAGTATATAAGAATGGTAATAATAATAATAATTGAAACAGGTTACAAAATAGTACACGTATGAGGAAGCAGTGTAAATACACGGGTGTGTATCTCTCAGTGTATATACACTGAGAAGTATGCATCTCTCAGTGTATATACTCTGAGAAGTATGCATCTCTCAGTGTATATACTCTGAGAAGTATGCATCTCTCAGTGTATATACACTGAGAAGTGTGCATCTCCCAGTGTATATACACTGTGAAGTATGCATCTCTCAGTGTATATACTCTGAGAAGTATGCATCTCTCAGTGTATATACTCTGAGAAGTATGCATCTCTCAGTGTATATACTCTGAGAAGTGTGCATCTCCCAGTGTATATACACGGAGAGGAGTGTATCTCCCAGTGTATATACACGGAGAGGTATGTATGTCTCAGCATATATAAACATCCTTAACTAATTACAGGACACTAAGCGTTAAAGAATGCGAGAAAATATGAGGTGGTAATCTAGTCAATGGATCAAACGTATTAAAGTGGTCAGTTAAAGAATAATCAATAGAGTTTTGACTTGATAATGACCAAATTATAAGATAACAAAGAAACACACACACGCTATATATATATATATATATATATATATATATATATATATATATATATATATATATATATATATATATATATATATATATATATATATATATATATATATATATATATTTATATATATTAAACGAAGATCAATATAATCCTGAGTCTAAAGAATTATACATACGTAATGTACTTACATAAAAATTGACAATTATATTACAAAATGGAATTTTACAAGAATTTTTTTGTTAAGTGTAAATATATTGACGTTGACGGTGTTTAATTAAAAATTTCTATTACAAATTACTTCTATAAATCTATCTCTCTTGAGCTATATACTGTTTATTTTATACTTATAACAAATCTATTTCTTAAATTTGCATACCTTCGCACTTTACGTAATTAAAATATATTATTATTTTTGTTACCACCAGAGGCTGTTAAAAATTTCCCCACAATGCAACAGTGGCTTTAACTTTTATTTGTATATTTCTCAATACTAAAAAAATGATGTATATTATGTAGATATGCTTTTTTTTATACACGATGGAAATCTGTGTTGGAGATCCATAATTTTTACAAATAAATTTTATACCTTTATAGATTTTTATTTTGTCCTGTTATTTATTTAATTTTTAAAATATATAAATAAAGAAATAGCGTTCGTTTAAAAATTATGGTCATAGTTATATCTATTTTTTTCTATATATTTCAAATGAACTGAAGAAAGTCAAATAAACAGAAAATATTTTTTTTTTCAGAAATACAAAAAATTATGTAAATATTATATTATTATCTACCATACAAGTAGAATTATTATTAATTACTAAAGTTATTTAAAAAGTGGTATTAAATAAATGAAATAAAATATTTAAGATGTCAAGAACGAGTCAGAATATATATATACATGTATATATATATATATATATATATATATATAATATATATATATATATATATATATATATATATATATATATATATATATATATATAAATATATATATACATTATACACACACAATATATATATATATATATATATATATATATATATATATATATATATATATATATATATATATATATATATATATATATACTATATATATATATACGTATATATATATATCTCTGGCCGACGGAGACTCGACCCTACGAACCTTGTGACAGGAACGCAGTGCTTTACCGACCGTACCACACTGGACCAATACCTTGGCATCCAGCTCACGCTAGACGTTGATCCAAGGCAGCCAGCTTTCAGGCAGGTGGCTTACAGCTTTTCATCTCATCCCCTGCATGCATCGACACAACTAGAGATTTTTACAATGCAAGGTTCGTAGGGTCGAGTCTCCGTCGGCCAGAGATCAGTGTTTGTGAATATTTCGCCTGCTCTTGCGAATTCCTAGCATATATATATATATATATATATATATATATATATATATATATATATATATATATATATATATATATATATATATATATATATATATATTTTTTTTTTTATTAACACATCGGCCGATTCCCACCAAGGCAGGGTGGCCCGAAAAAAAAAACTTTCATCATCATTCACTCCATCACTGTCTTGCCAGAAGGGTGCTTTACACTACAGTTATAAAACTGCAACATTTACACCCTCCTTCAGAGTGCCGGCACTGTACTTCCCATCTCCAGAACTCAAGTCCGGCCTGCCGGTTTCCCTGAATCCCTTCATAAATGTTACTTTGCTCACACTCCAACAGCACGTCAAGTATTAAAACCATATGCCTCCATTCACTCCTATCAAATACGCTCACACATGCTTGCTGGAAATCCAAGCCCTCGCACACAAAACTTCCTTTACCCCTCCCTCCAACCTTTCCTAGGCCGACCCCTACCCCGCCTTCCCTCCACTACAGATTTATACACTCTCGAAGTCACTCTGTCTCGTTCCATTCTCTCTACATGTCCAAACCACCTCAACAACCCTCCTCAGCTCTCTGGACAATCGTTTTGGTAATCCCGCACCTCCTCCTAATTTCCAAACCGAATTCTCTGCATTATATTCACACCACACATTGACCTCAGACATGACATCTCCACTGCCTCCAGCCTTCTCCTCGTTGCAACATTCATCACCCATGCTTCACACCCATATAAGAGGTTGGTATAACTATACTCTCATACATTCCCCTCTTTACTTCCATGGACAAGGTTCTTTGTCTCCACAGACTCGAAGTGCTCCACTCACCCTTTTCCTCATCAATTCTATGATTCACCTCATCCTTCATAGACCCATCCGCCGACATGTCCACTCCCAAATATCTGAATACATTCACCTCCTCCATACTCTCTCCCTCCAATCTGATATCCAATCTTTCGTCACCTATTCTTTTTGTTATCCTCATCACCTTACTCTTTCCTATATTCACTTTCAATTTTCTTCTTTTACACACCCTACCAAATTCATCCACCAACCTCTGCAGCTTCTCTTCAGAATCTCCCAAAGCACAGTGTCATCAGCAAAAAGCAACTGTGACAACTCCCACTTTGTATTTGCTTCTTTATCTTTTAGCCCAACACCTCTTGCCAAGACCCTCGCATTCACTTCTCTTACAACCCCATCTATAAATATATTGAACAACCACGGTGACATCACACATCCTTGTCTAAGGCCCACTTTTACTGGGAAATAGTCCCCTTCCCTCCTACACACTCTAACCTGAGCCTCACTATCCTCATAAAACTCTTCACTGCTTTCAGTAACCTTCCTCCTATTCCATACACCTGCAACATCTGCCACATTGCCCCCCTATCTACCCTATCATACGCCTTTTCCAAATCCATAAATGCCACAAAAACATCTTTACCCTTATCCAAATACTGTTCACCTATATGTTTCACTGTAAACACTTGGTCTACACACCCCCTACCTTTCCTAAAGCCCCTTGTTCATCTGCTATCCTGCTTTCTGTTTTACTCTTAATTCTTTCAATAATAACTCTACCATACACTTTACCAGGTACACTCAACAGACTTATTCCCCTATAATTTTTGCACTCTCTTTGTCCCCTTTGCCTTTATACAAAGGAACAATACACGCTCTCTGCCAATCCCTAGGTACCTTACCCTCTTCCATACATTTATTAAATAATAGCACCAACCACTCCAAAATTATATCCCCACCTGCTTTTAACATTTCTATCTTTATCCCATCAATCCCAGCTGCCTTACCCCCTTTCATTCTACCCACTGCCTCACGAACTTCCCTACACCCACAACTGGCTCTTCCACACTCCTACAAGATGTTATTCCTCCTTGCCCTACACACGAAATCACAGCTTCCCTGTCTTCATCAACATTTAACAAATCCTCAAAATATTTTCCATCTTCCCGATACCTCTAACTCTCCATTTAATAACTCTCCTCTCCTATTTTTAACTGTCAAATCCATTTGTTCTCTAGGCTTCCTCAACTTATTAATCTCATTCCAAAACTTTTTCTTATTTTCAACAAAATTTGCTGATAACATCTCACCCACTCTCTCATCTGCCTCTTTTTTCATTGCTTCACCACTCTTTTAACCTCAAATTTTTCTCCATATACTCTTCCCTCCTTGCATCACTTCTACTTTGTAAAAACCTCTCATATGCTAACATTTTCTCCCTTACTACTCTCTTTACATCATCATTCCACCAATCGCTCCTCTTCCCTCCCGCACCCACTCGCCTGTAACCACAAACTTCTGCTGAACACTCTAACACTACATTTTTAAATCTACCCCATACATTTTCGACCCCATTGCCTACACTCTCACTAGCCCATCTATCCTCCAATAGTTGTTTATATCTTACCCTAACTGCCTCCTCTTTTAGTTTATAAACCTTCACCTCTCTTTTTACTTACTGATTCTATTTTCCTTGTATCCCATCTACCTTTTACCCACTGTAGCTATAACTAAAAAGTGATCTGATATATCTGTAGCCCCTCTATAAACATGTACATCCTGAAGTCTACTCAACAGTCTTTTATCTACCAATACATAGTCCAACAAACTACTGTCATTACGCCCTACATCATATCTTGTATACTTATTTATCCTCTTTTTCTTAAAATATGTATATATATATATATATATATATATATATATATATATATATATATATATATATATATATATATATATATATATATATATATGGTGTACACTGTGGGTCCCATAGCCATTTGAATATTCCACTTCCCCTACCACCCCATCTTTTGGATGTCTATAAACTTTATTTCAAGACAAAATACATTGACAAAATACATTGACAGGAATACAAAAGGGAGTAAAACAACATAGATAACAACTCAGAGGTACATGTCAAATACTTCGTCCAGTTCCCCTGCAGTGAGCCGCGTGCCCAGAATGCTGCAGGCATTTCCCCTCTGGATCGCAACACTGAGTCTCTGAAAGAGGAAGCTAGTCGCCCTGTTGTCCTTAGTTTCTATGATGAGTTTTTCACCCAGCTCTTTGAGAAACTTTAGAGCACACTTCCCCCACGCTCCAAGGGTCTCCGACCCTATTGGGATGAAGTTATAGCAAGGTGTAAGGCCTTCATATTTGCGAGTCTTCTGGGTCTCCCAGTGGCTGGCAGCTCCACCCCCTTCAGCTATGGAGTATGGCAAGTAGGTGTCTGCCCTTGTGGCAGCACAGGTGTAGTACCAAGTAATCTGCTTACCATCCTTCCAGGGTAGCATAGTGGCTCCATCGGGACGCTTTTGACTTCCATCAGACCTCTGCAATTGGAGTTCTCGTTGAGCTGGGCAACGGGCTGTGGCGAGGCTTCTCTTTATGATATCATTGACCTCCTCATGTCTAGCATACTTCCCTTCTGATGTGTGACACACGAGACCATGAAGTCCGAATTGATCAGCCGTCGCCCTGCCGCAAATACACCTATGTTCGGTGAGTATGGGGGCGGCTAGGCGAAGCGCAAAACCAATCCGAATGGCCTGTGGGTCGAGTCGAGTCCCCAGAGATTAATTGGGAACAGCTAGAAGGAAATCTCCTGAGTGTGGTGCCTTCACCGCTAGGAGACGAGCTTTGTCCTTTCCTGAAGCGTTGGTGAGCATTGTGTTGGCAATTTTTTCCTTGATCAGTTTTTCCCAGTGGGACTGTTTGTGCTCTTTGGGAGATATATATATATATATATATATATATATATATATATATATATATATATATATATATATATATATATATATATATATATATATGGAAACGATAAATAATGTTAGTAATAACGGATAATAATAATAATAATAATAATAATAATAATAATAATAATAATAATAATAATAATATTAGATAAAACATTTATTACTATTTTATTTATATTAAACACCAGCAAAAAATAACAAATAATATAATAATAAACGTTGAAAAAATATTAAACGTTGTCCTGTGTCCTGACAAACCTTACCTAACCTAACCTGAAGACCAGCGTCAGGAAACACTTGTCCTGTTTCCTGACAAACCTTACCTAACCTAACCTGAAGACCAGCGTCAGGAAACACTTGTGCTGTGTCCTGACAAACCTTACCTAACCTAACCTGAAGACCAGCGTCAGGAAACACTTGTTCTGTTTCCTGACAAACCTTACATAACCTAACCTGAAGACCAGCGTCAGGAAACACTTGTCCTGTTTCCTGACAAACCTTACCTAACCTAACCTGAAGACCAGCGTCAGGAAACACTTGATCTGTTTCCTGACAAACCTTACCTAACCTAACCTGAAGACCAGCGTCAGGAAACACTTGTTCTGTGTCCTGACAAACCTTACCTAACCTAACCTGAAGACCAGCGTCAGGAAACACTTGTTCTGTTTCCTGAGAAACCTTACATAACCTAACCTGAAGACCAGCGTCAGGAAACACTTGTTCTGTTTCCTGACAAACCTTACCTAACCTAACCTGAAGACCAGCGTCAGGAAACACTTGTTCTGTTTCCTGACAAACCTTACCTAACCTAACCTGAAGACCAGCGTCAGGAAACACTTGTGCTGTTTCCTGACAAACCTTACCTAACCTAACCTGAAGACCAGCGTCAGGAAACACTTGTTCTGTTTCCTGAGAAACCTTACTAACCTAACTGAAGACCAGCGTCAGGAAACACTTGTTCTGTTTCCTGACAAACCTTACCTAACCTAACCTGAAGACCAGCGTCAGGAAACACTTGTTCTGTTTCCTGACAAACCTTACCTAACCTAACCTGAAGACCAGCGTCAGGAAACACTTGTGCTGTTTCCTGACAAACCTTACCTAACCTAACCTGAAGACCAGCGTCAGGAAACACTTGTTCTGTGTCCTGACAAACCTTATCTAACCTAACTTGAAGACCAGCGTCAGGAAACACTTGTTCTGTGTCCTGACAAACCTTACCTAACCTAACCTGAAGACCAGCGTCAGGAAACACTTGTTCTGTTTCCTGACAAACCTTACCTAACCTAACCTGAAGACCAGCGTCAGGAAACACTTGTGCTGTTTCCTGACAAACCTTACCTAACCTAACCTGAAGACCAGCGTCAGGAAACACTTGTGCTGTTTCCTGACAAACCTTACCTAACCTAACCTGAAGACCAACGTCAGGAAACACTTGTGCTGTGTCCTGACAAACCTTACCTAACCTAACCTGAAGACCAGCGTCAGGAAACACTTGTTCTGTGTCCTGACAAACCTTACCTAACCTAACCTGAAGACCAGCGTCAGGAAACACTTGTGCTGTTTCCTGACAAACCTTACCTAACCTAACCTGAAGACCAGCGTCAGGAAACACTTGTGCTGTTTCCTGACAAACCTTACCTAACCTAACCAGAAGACCAGCGTCAGGAAACACTTGTCCTGTTTCCTGACAAACCTTACCTAACCTAACCTGAAGACCAGCGTCAGGAAACACTTGTGCTGTTTCCTGACAAACCTTACCTAACGTAACCTGAAGACCAGCGTCAGGAAACACTTATCCTAACCTAACCTGTATAAAGTATGAGGTCCAGAGAAGCAATCATCTTGGGCTTTGAATATAGTAGTATGTCCAAATGGATTAATACATCATCTACGACAATGTCCATGTTCTCTCCTCCTACACGATTCATTACGACAACATCCCATGACCTTACAAGTATTTTTCCGGGTTTTGTCTATAAAATAAATGCACAAAAAACCATCACAGAAGAATTAAACTTAAGACGACGTGTCGGTCTAACTTGGATAATTAATAAGAAATGATATCCTAATTAATGAATAGACTATTTTTGTTTTTGAGCTATTAGTGTCAAGCTATAACTATAATAAATAGAAAATCAGAAAGGAAAATTTACTTGTCTATGGGCGAGCATTTTAAGAAAATACTATGCATATAGGAGGAAAATATACAGTGAAAATACATATAGGAATAGGATACCTGTCCATCTGGAGTCGTTTCCGGGAGTCACACTCTAAAACGACTACAGTCAAACCAACTGGCTGATAGCCTGATCAATCAGGCTATTGGTGTAAGTAGTGTGCAGTCCAACGTAGGCACCAGACAAATATATATATATATATATATATATATATATATATATATATATATATATATATAGTATATATATATGCAGTAATTGTTAATAAGCTATACAAGACGCTAAGCAACCACAAGGGGAGTTGAATAATAGCTCTACTCCTTTCGTGTTGCAATCATCACTTCATTAGGACCTTGCAATGTTGCAAAAACGAGTTGAAAGTCCAAACAGATTTCTTGAACTTCCAACACATTTCTGTAATATTGCAAGCTCCTGATAATGTGTTGAATATAACACAGAAGGCCTAGAGCTATCATTCAACTCAAGCACGTAAGTGCTTCTCTATCAAGAGTAGGTGGCTGGGTGTCAGTCTTACTCTTGCTGCCCTTGTACACCTAGCAGTAAATAGGTATCTTATGTATTATCTCCTTACACCTGCTACTCTTGCTCACTTAGGAGCAAATAGGAACCTTGATGTTCAACTGTTGTGGATATTTGCCTTTCATACCGCTGAGTGTTGAAATGAACTGAGATTGAATAACAGCTCCTGGTCTGTAAATTGAAGAGTGCTATAGGAACATTAAGTGGGTTAAATGAGGCGAGAAGAAATATATGACAAGTAGATTCTGTTCTTGATTTCAAGAGCAGGTACGAAGCTGTTAAACCACCACCACCATCACGACCACCACTACTGCCTATACAACTATTACCACCCCACTACCACCACTACTACCACCACCATCTACACGATCAACTCCAAAACAGATCTCAAGCTGGTTGTTTTGCTAGTTAGCCAGGTAATGTGATACCTGAGTGAAGGCCAGAGCTTAATAATACCTCCTCTCTCACACACACTCGCACACACACACTCGCACACACACACTCGCACACACACACCACACACACACTCACACACACACACACACACACACACACACACACACACACACACACACACACACACACACACACACACACACGCACACACACACTCGCACACACACACACACACACACACACACACACACACACACACACACACACACACACACACACACACACACACACACACACACACACACAGTATATCAACAAAATGGCAACTAATATTAGAATTCGAGACTGTGGGCTTTCAAGGTCGTTTTTTCAATACATGAGCAGTAACAATGGTCCTTAATGCTCTCTCATTTTGTAAGTGTTTGTGTACTCACCTAATTGTGGTTGCAGAGGTCGAGACTCAGCTCCTGGCCCCGCCTCTTCACTGACCGCTACTGGGTCCCTTCTCTCCCTGCTCCATGAGCTTTATCATACCTCGTCTTAAAACTATGTATGGTTCCTGCCTCCACTACGTCACTTCCCAGACTATTCCACTTCCTGACAACTCTATGACTGAAGAAATACTTCCTAACATCCCTTTGACTCATAGGAGTCTTCAACTTCCAATTGTGACCCCTTGTTTCTGTGTCCCCTCTCTGGAACATCTTGTATCTGTCCACCTTATCTATTCCTCGCAGTATTTTATATGTCGTTATCATGTCTCCCCTAACCCTCCTGTCCTCCAGTGTCGTCAGGCCGATTTCCCTTAACCTTTCTTCGTAGGACAATCCCTTAGCTCTGGGACTAGTCTTGTTGCAAACCTTTGCACTTTCTCTAATTTCTTGACGTGCTTGACCAGGTGTGGGTTCCAAACTGGCGCTGCATACTCCAGTATGGGCCTGACGTATATGGTGTACAGTGTCTTGAACGATTCCTTACTGAGGTATCGGAACGCTATTCTTAGGTTTGCCAGCCGCCCGTATGCTGCAGCAGTTATCTGGTTGATGTGTGCTTCCGGAGACGTGCTCGGTGTTATACTCACCCCAAGATCTTTCTTCTTGTGTGAGGTTTGCAGTCTTTGGCCACCTAGCCTATACTCTGTCTGCGGTCTTCTTTACCCTTCCCCGATCTTCATGACTTTACATTTGGCAGTGTGTGTGTGTGTGTGTTTCAAGCGAGTGGTGTAGAGGCTCGCTCCTCCGTCCGCTCTTGACTGCTCCATCACTTGACCAATCAAACTGTTGGTGATGGTTGCGCAAGCAGCCACTTGCTGACTCCCGATGTCAGGATGTCATCATGTGATTGTTTTATCATCATTGTTCTGGCGTGACTGACATCCTTCAGCAGCTCTAAATTAAGTGCTAAACTCTATATAATAATAATAAAAAAAAAAAAAAAAAAATAATAATAATAATAATAATAATAATACTATGAAAAATATTCTATTCGTTAGGTTCAGAATGATTTTTGCGAAATTATTGCATACACAAATTTTCGCTTGGTTTATATGGCAAGAAGAGTGTTGCTGTTTAAGCTTAAATAGCAAGTTTTACCTATTCGGCATATATATATATATATATATATATATATATATATATATATATATATATATATATAGTGGAATATTCAAATGGCTTTTTTATCCACTTCTCCGAGGCTTTAAGTCCCACAATTTACACCAGAGGTGGACCTCATCCTATATATATAATATATATGTATGCAAGACAAGCCACGGGGGGGGGTGGAAATCTTTAGTGTCAAGTACTTTCACACTTCTCAGTGCGTCATCAGGAGCTATGCAATGTTGCAAGAGAGCAACTGAAGGAGTGAGGGGAAGTTTTCTCAGAGTAGTGCAGTGCGGGTTTATCACCTGCCGCAGAGGCTTCCGAGAGAGGCTACGGCAGGTGACAAACCCGCACTGCCCTACTCTGAGAAAACTTCCTCACTCCTTCAGTTGTTGCCTTGCAACTTTGCATAGCTCCTGATGACCACTGAGATGTGAGTCTGACCTAAGATTTGCACCCTCGTGGCTTGTCTTGCATATAATATACATATATATATATATATGTGTGTGTGTGTGTGTGTGTGTGTGTGTTTGTGTGTGTGTGTGTGTGTGCGTGTGTGTGTGTGCGCACCTAGTTGTGGTTGCCGGGGTCGAGTCATAGCTCCTGTGTGTGTGTGTTTGTGTAAGTATTTTATCCTCACCTGATTAAACTTTACAAAGAGCGAGAAGTCCCAATAAGAGTTTATCCTGCCGTGTTTTCATCTGAGGTCTACGTCGGCTTTTTAAAATTCTACAGCTGGAGAAGACGTCATTTCTGATGAATCTGAGAGGTGTTGGGTCGTGCATCATACCCCGTACTGTCATGTCCAGCGTCAGCATCACTATCAGCATCCCCGCTATGGTGACACCTTCTATGTCTTCATGGTGTAAGTGAGGTAGCATAATCTATGGAAATGAGATACACACCGGCCACCAGCCCCCATCAAAACAATGGGGGGAGGGAGAGGGAATTCTGGTAATATATTCTCTCTCTCTCTTTCTCTCTCTCTCTCTCTCGTGAGCTTCTGAGTCAACAGGTGTACAGGAGAGCTCTTCCTCGCTCTATAATGTTTTATTATGGTATTAGTGACGTGGTGAAGCTCTACACAGAACGATGGCAAGTCTGGACGTCTTTCTACTGGCGTAGGCAAAGTTCAACGCAGTGTTTTTGCGTATCATGAATTGTGTACAATACCGACAGGCTGATGTATAGAACACATGTACAATACCTGGATATTTTCGTTGCAGAAAATGTCGCACATGTCTTGTTCATCACAACAGATGTTGAACAACTGTAGAGGTGTACACCTGTTCACGTATTCATCGCACATGGTACTACATACGTGATGAACAGGTGTGTGTAATATCTACAGGTTGTCAAGGTGGCAAATCTGACACACAGTTGGTTAATGGGGTTTAAAGCCTATCTACTACACGAGGGTCATTAAGGCTGCATGTCACCTGTTCACCACCTGTCAAAAATACTTTATGATGATAATATTTTAAAAAGAATTGGTTATAATAATAACCATGACATTTAAACTGGTGGAGTGGTAAGCCAGTGGAAGGCCTCGGTCAGATGACCAAAAGCTCCAGCTGTGGGTCATCATATATCTAAGACCAGCGTCAGGAAGCAATTGTCCTGTGTCCTGACAAACCTTACCTACCCTAAACTAACACTTTAACTCCAGAAATATAGATTAAGGTAAACTCAGAGTGTATATACACTGAGAGAGACATACACAATTCGCCGAATAGATTTTTGAAAGCTTTTCATATATATTTTTTTATACATGAGTTACTGGAGACTGACTAATTTGTTTTTTGTTCTTAGGAATTTTCATTTTTTTTTTATTTGAGTTAGTGTAGAGTTAGTTAGTGCTTTGTGAGGTGTTATGTACGACGCTGCTACATTATATCTGGTCTCCTTTGCTCTGTAGGGGAACAAAGGTCTTAGTTTCCACTAAAGGAAAACCATCCTATGTGTGTACTTAGCTATTTGTGGTTGCAGGGGTCGAGTCACAGCTCCTGGCCCCGCCTCTTCGCTGGTCGTTACTAGGTCCACTCTCTCCCTGCTCCATGAGTTTTATTGTACCTCATCTTAAAGCTATGTATGGATCCTGCCTCCACTACATCACTCTCCAGATTTCTCCACTTCCAGACAACTCTGACTGAAGAAATACTTCCTAACATCCCTTTGACTCATCTGAGTCTTCAACTTCCGGTTGTGTCCCCTTGTTGCTGTGTCCCATCTCTGGAACATTCTGTCTCTGTCCACCTTGTCATCTGTGTGTGTGTGTGTGTGTGAAAGTGTCAGTGTGTGTATTTGTGGTTTCAGGGATCGAGTCATAGCTCCTGGCCCCGCAGTGTGTGCATTCGTTAGTGTGTATTCGTGTGTGTTTATCAGTGTGCGTGTGCCTTGAATCAAGTGTATACCACTGAGTGTACACAACATAACGTTACATATAAGGTCCCTTCTATCAATAAAAACCATATTGATCTCTCTAGAGATAATCACTCGCCCGTATATCTAGGAAAATGATCAGTAATCAACATAATCAGTAATAGGGCGTGAATTATATTGGATTATTATGACCAGCACCCACACACAGTAGCTAAGACGTGATATAATCTTACATTCGTCACGCTGTCTCAAATCTGTGTTGGTCAGTCTTGTAGAGAAAATTTTGGTCATGGTTACTTGGTTAATTAATGAGCGTATGCGTGTGTGTGTGTGTGTGTGTGTGTGTACTCGCCTAATTGTGGTTGCAGGGGTCGATTCACAGCTCCTGAACCCGCCTCCTCACTGGTCGCTACTAGGTCCACTCTCTTCCTGCTCCAAGAGCTTTATCTTACCTCTTAAAGCTATGTATGGATCCTGCCTCCACTACATCACTCTCCAGACTATTCCACTTCCTGACAACTCTATGACTGAAGAAATACTTCCTAACATCCCTTTGACTCATCTGAGTCTTCAACTTCCAGTTGTGTGTGTGTACTCACCTAATTGTAATCACCTAATTGTTGTTACAGGGGTCGAGACTCAGCTCCTGGCCCCTTCACTGATCGCTACTGGGTCCTCTCTCTCCCTGCGTGTGTGTGTGCAGGGGGTTCAGTCATAACTCCTGGCCCCTGCCTTCTAACTGCTGTTCTTGTGTCTAACTTCCCTCTGGTCTCACACAAAACTGAACTCATTAAAGTCAGTAATAAATGGCTGAGAATAATTAAAAATGCTTTATTCCAATATGTTAAAAACGTTTAGTCATGACATAATTTCGAAATGGGCGAAACTGATTGAAGGCAAAGGATGCCTAGAGACAGAGAACCATAGACACAGCCTTGTCGACTTCGGCCTTTGAAAAGGTCACTGGTAACAGGATACACTCTCCAAAACTGTACTTAAAAAAAAATCTCAGTATTAAATTAATATTTTAACTAATGAATTATTCAAAAAACCACTCGGTCTTTACCTTGAGATCTCATTAATACCTCGAAAATCAAATGGCAGGCTGCGCCACCAACAGCCTAATTATTCCATACCAAGGTAATGTAACCTAAAGACACTATTTATATAATCTAGGTGTTTTTTAGACGATGTCTACAGTGTAAAGTGGATGTTTCTCAGTGTACTTATGCTGGTAATTTATATTAATCCCTATTTTAGGGATTACAGTATTCTTGATTGGTGGTGAACAGGTGACAGGCATCCTTAATGACCTTCGAGTAGTAGATAGGCTTCAAATCCCAGTAACCAACTAACAGTACAGAGGAGAGAGGAGCTTATGACGACTTTTCGGTCCTATTTAGACCATTATAAATGGTTCAACTCCCTCACCGTCTAAACACCCACCCACCCATCAACCCACCCATCCACAACAACCCTCACAGAAACTGCAAACACCCATCGCCGTATACTTCATTTTAAGTACTTCCTAACTATCCAGGCACCCAATTAAGGAGCAGGGCTTTGAGGCTATTGAACAAGGGTGTTGCTTGTTTAGTGGCCTTGTTAGAGGACTTAAGAGACGCTAGTTGAGTGTTTAGTGTCCTTATTAGAGTGCTTAAGACACTCGACTTGAGTGCAAGGTTAACAATTTTTTACACAAAGGGACCGAGATGAAAAATATATTTAGGTCGCGATTCAGGTATAACCATTTTAAATATTTTTGAGTCTGAGAAGTATAACTATTTTAAATGTTTTAAGACGGAGGTGACGTATAATTAAATATTTTGGTCAGGGTTGAGGTATGACTATTTTAAATGTTTTAGACGGATGTAACGTATAACTATTTTATATATTTTTGGTCCGGGTTGAGGTATAACTATTTTAAATTTATGTTGTTTTGTTTGCTCTCAGTAGTATGTTTGGATGTGAACGTTAGCGAATAAACGTTATTATATGTACGTTAGTGTATGAACATTAGTGTAAGAACGTTAGTATGTGAATTTTCACATATGAACGATCATAAATGAGCGTTTATATATGAATGTTAATACGTATATATGGATGTGATGGTGAGGGTGATACATTGAGCATTGTCACTTAAAATTTCAAGCAGAAAAGAACGTAAACTCGAGAACGACCTTTCTGCAGGACGACATGTCGTTTACGATTGAGCTTCATCAAGTGTGAACGACATGTCGTGTATAATTAATGAAAATAAATTCTCTGTGTCGAGCGTGTTATAACGCAAGATTGTCGTCTCGTCGTACTAGTTCCCATCTTTGAGGGGTCGTTTAAAAAAAATCCCTGACGGCCTAGGCTTATTGGAGCAATTACCATGAGGTGGTCGTTATATAGGGTTGTTAGCGTGTCGTTCTCGCCCTAATGGCCAGCACTCTCGGTGATTGGAGGTCGTTAAGACTCTGGACATCGGAGTAATTGGCCTGTTAACACGAGGCCTCCACTCTAATTGAGCCGTTAGCGAGAATGGCTTTAGGCATATGTCTTACTTCAATTTAGGTCATTAACAAGCTCGTTGAGTCATTAGCGAATGCTTTTCTTCTTGGTCGTTAGCGTTTAATGACCATTAGAGTAAAACACTTGAATGTCAGTCTAATTGGGCCGTTAGCGTGTGACTCAAATGAGGTCGTTGGCGTAAGCACTTTATCCAGCCTCGCTTAATGACCATTAGGGTAGGGGAACCACCCTCTACCTCGTTTGGAAGGATGTGGTATCTGTGGGTCCTCGTTACTTCCCCAACCATCCTTCAAAACAAGGAAATTTGTTGTTGTTGTGTGTATGTGTGTACTCACCTATTTGTAGTTGCAGGGGTCGATACTCAGCTCCTGGCCCCGCCTCTTCACTGACCGCTACTAGGTCCTCTCTCTCCCTGCTCCATGAGCTTTATCATACCTTGTCTTAAAGTTATGTATGGTTCCTGCCTCCACTATATCACTTCCCAGACTATTCCACTTCCTGACAACTCTATGACCGAAGGAATGCCTCCTAACATCCCTGTGACTCATCTGAGTCTTCAACTTCCAATTGTGACCCCTTGATTCTGTGTCCCATCTCTGGAACAGCCTGTCTCTGTCCACCTGTGTGTGTGTGTGTTCCAAGTCCACCGACACCTCTGCACATACGAACACCACCAGTCATACTCGTGAACATTTGAACATTTCATGGTGGAGCTCAGCTTCAGCATTGCAAGACATATATCTACTGTTTTACAACTACAACTATTACTGCTACTGGTACTACAAGTACTACTGGTACTGGTACTACAAGTACTACTGGTACTGGTACTACAAGTACTACTGCTACTGGTACTACAAGTACTACTGCTACTACTATTAACAGTACTACGGCTGCTGCTGCTACTGTTATTACAGTTAGGTTAGGTAAGGTTTGTCAGGAAACAGAACAAGTGTTTCCTGACGCTGGTCTTCAGGTTAGGTTAGGTAAGGTTTGTCAGGAAACAGAACAAGTGTTTCCTGACGCTGGTCTTCAGGTTAAATTTGTCAGGAAACAGGACAAGTGTTTCCTGACGCTGGTCTTCAGGTTAAGTTTGTCAGGACACAGGACAAGTGTTTCCTGACGCTGGTCTTGGTCATATGAAGGACAATGCCAAGAGCATTTGGTGTTCCCAGGTTGGGATTATTACAGTTATCATCATTAAATTAAATATATTTTAACAAAAATGAATTTAAGAGTTCATGAGTGGACATGGAAAGAGGTTTTTGTGTAAGCCACAAACCTTATGAAAGAATTCTATTAGGAAATTCTTGTGAAACTCAACACGAAAATTGAGCCAACCAATACACCGGAACAAGGACACTAAAGTCACCCCTTAACTATTACTCTCTACAACCGCTATACAAAAAAAATTGTCTAAATTGGAAAAGTTATGGCTATATAAAAAAAATAATACAAAATTATCAAATTAAAATAGTTATACTTCTATTAAAATTATAAAGCTAAAATTATCAAATTAAAATAGTTATACTTTTCTTGAATCAGACTCAATAAAAATAATTAAAAAATTTATACATACCTCTTAAAAATTGGAATGAAAATTCTAAAATTAAAAAAGTTATATGTCTTTTAAAAATTCCATTCAAATTTATAAAATTTAAAAGGCAAACATAAAATTAAAAAAAGTTATACCTATATAAAAAATCAGAAAGACAAAATTAATTTAAAAAAGTTTTCACCTCTTATTAAAATGTCAAATTGTGAAAATAGAAAAAAATAAAATAGTTATATCTCTCAAAATGTCACATTGTGAAAAATGTATAACTAAAATAGTTACACCTCCACTGATTCTTCTAATTGTGTAAATTGTAAAAATAACATAGTTACTCCTCTATTAAAACGTCAAATTGTGAAAATTGAAAAACTTAAAATAGTTACACATTCATCAACAGATTCAAAATATGAAATTCAATAATGTTTATCCTATAAAAATAAATTGTTTCAGACATTTGTCATTTATTACATGAAGGTGAGTTAGTCTTAGAAGAAACCAGCAGACTTACTGACTGACTCACTGACAATTTGGTTAAGTCATTGACAATTCTGACTGGCTGACTGTTTTATTTGCTGACTGGGTGCCAGTTGGTTGACCGAATGACTGACTAATGATTGCTTGACTAATTTACTGACTGGTGACTAACTTGGTGATTGGCCGACTAAATTACTTAATAAATGACTGATTTGCCCATTGAGTAATTGCTATATTTACCGACTGAACGAAAGATCAACCCACTTTTGACTAACCAACTAAGCAACCAACGCCCTGAGAGACCCACCAAGCAATTGAACAAACCATTTGAGTAATTGAACAAACCAATAGAGCAAAAAAAAAAAAAAACGCAATCTATCAACTGAACACACCAACCGATCAACTGTCAGACCATACGACCTCCTGGCCTCCATGCTGGGGCTAGAATTGAAAGAAAAGGATGGTAGGATGGTATCAGGCACGTCCCAATGATTGATAGTTATGTGACTGCCTGTCAAAACACAGGTGTCAAGTCATTTGCCATTTAGACACAACGTCCAGCGAGTGTGTGTGTATATGTGTGTGTTGTTCACTCAGTAATATATGACGTATAGGAAGCAGATACAAGAATATTTAGCAATATGGAAACTACAGAAGGTAGGAAAATGAGGAATTATGTTACTGAAGAGAACGAGAAGTATAGGAGGCAGATGGGGGAGAGGAATATTATTCAAGCAAAGAGGTTGTATTGCTATGAGATAGGAAGGGAAGGAAGAGGAAGAGGAAGATTAGAATAGCAAGTAGATGAGAGATAATTTGTAACGATGTAGAAGTATGCCAGATTGCATCTGTGTTTGGGTCCAGGGAATTCCTGGGCAAGGGATGGAGAGAGAGAGAGAGAGAGAGAGAGAGAGATGCTGCGATCTCTCAATCTCAGTCTCGAATTTCTTGTGCCTTTTTCAATATACTATTTTCATTATTTATAATAGTTATGAGTGGTTGTCAAGACAAGTTTTGCGGAATGTTCTGGGATTAATCACTATTAGTTGGTGTTGTGGCACTATTGAAGGGACAGAGAGATAAACACTGACCAGTGTAAATATACGAGATATATTCATATACAATGGAGCATACATTGTGAAGAATATCTCAGGGTAGCCCCCACAAAGGAGGTATCCACTGAGATATTCCCGTGAAGTATATTCGTGTCAGGGTATCTCCCTCGTGGGTGATACCCTGACGCATTTCCCACAAGACACGTCTCAGTGTATATACTCTGAAAGTTATATACCCATCGGTGTGAATACACTGAGAAATATATACCTGTCAGTGTATATGCACTGTTGATAAGCACAGATATTAGCAGCAATATTACAGTAAACAATAAGATTTGGGTATAATTAATATGCTTACTTCTATGTAAAACTATTTTAAATATTCATTTCCTATGCACTGACAAGCTTCAACATCAACCTCAACCTCACTAGATTATTTTATAAATAAAATGTATTTTTATTCCGTAAATTTAAAAAAACAATGTGAGTATTAATGCTACTTTTGCATAGTTTTACAGTTTCAGTTTTAATATACTAAATATTTATTAATAAAAACGAGATATAGCGAATCGGTATATTGGTGAATATAGTAGTTAGACTGTTGGGTTTAGTCCTGACTCTTTCTCTTCTACTTCAGTTCTTCCTCTCACCGGCTATTCTTCTTCTGTCCCCACTTCCCCCTCGCCCCTAGTGGGTCCTTACCTGAGAGTCTGAACTGAACTGAACGGTATATGGGTCCTTACCTGAGTCTGAACTGAACTGGTATATTTTTGTGTAAATTATTAAAGAATACAGCCTAATTTAAGGTCGTCTACAGATTACATGTGTCAGCCTATGGTTGAAAAATTGTTCACTGGCACGGCATTTAGTGTGATTTGAGTCACTTAGTTCCCAACTGCAGAGGAAATATTTAACATATTTTAACGAGTTAGTCAACATATTTCAGGTGTATAAACAGCGAGAAGTATGTGTGTCTTAGTGTATATACGCCAAGAGCTGACTTTAATGTTCATCTTAGGGATTAAAAGAATCTTTGGCTGGTCTTGTAAGAGAGACCTGTTGCCTCAATGACCCTTGTAGTCTATAGGCTTTAAATCAAATGTAACAACGAATCAACATATTTTTTTCGATTTTTTTTGGTCATGTAATATTAAAGAACCTGTTGAGCTATAAACCTTTTCATTATAAACCAAATTTCATATATATTTTTCGTAGTTCATAAATGGGAGAACAGCGACATGGTGAAGGATCTGATTCCCTGGTACTTGCGCTTTAGGAGACTATTATGGCTGGTTAATGGGGTTTAAAGCCTATCAACTATACGAGGGTCATTTAGGCTTCATGCCACCAGTGCGTCACCAGTTGTGGCATGCTAAGTGTATGTTACATGTATTTGGCGTATTTCACATGCCCATATAGACTGCCCTCCCGACCAGCGAACTAGGTGCTAAGGGTTTAACAGTCATGGGCCCCATCGTTATACCAGTACCTTGGTTCAACCAGCCTATCATAAGGAGCCCGCCAAAGCTGTGAAGCGATGTGGTACAATTGTGAAGCAGCTTTGGTAGATTTATCTTCCCAGTTGGTCGCTACGGTTCTCATTGTGTCTTGTGCTTGCATTCGAATCATTCTACATAGCTGTAAATACTGTACATAGGTTATATAAATACAAATACCAGCTTGTTTCTGGTGAGGGAAATACTTTAATCTCTAAAGTAGGGCTTAAAGTAAAGCAAATCGAACATACGGGTCATCTAAATGATTAAGATCCATTTCAGAAGACACTTGTCTCCTGATGACCATTATTATAAAAATTACAGTAAAATATCAGTGTGTGTATATATAAACTGAGAAACACACTGTCCACCTCTTTGTTTACTATAGATGAAACGGATCATAGATTATAACCCGTGTCTGGACTCAGTGTAAGTATCTAATAACGACAACCTCTCAGTGTATAAATACTGTGACTTGTTGATCTCATCCAGGGGATCAAATGCTGAAGACACTGAGTATAGTTTAGTTTAAAGCCTATCTACTACATGAATGCTGCTCGTCTAATGTACAAGTAAAAAATACCTTTGATCGTCAAATGGATTAAAATAAAATCCATACTGAGTATGTATATATATATATTATTAGTATTATGAGTATAGGGATATATATATATATATATATATATATATATATATATATATATATATATATATATATATACCTCTGGCTGTGTATGAGTCACCCTATACTTATAATATTCGTCAGGACAGTCCTGACTTGGCCCTAATATTTCGACGACCCGTTTAAACTCACCTGTCGACTTCTCATTATGTTTTTTTTTTTACTGATGACTCAATGCTTATTATTCGCTACTTGTTTTTGTTAATGATAAACAATACCTGTCAGCACACCTGGAGCTGTGGAGCAGAACGAGTGTATCAGGTGTATGCCTGGTTCACACCTGGTAAATTCATTAAACACGTCCATTAGGTAAAAGTCATTTGTACTCAGCCTATCTCTGAACACCTTATTAAATAGTAAGGTCACCTGGTCGGTGAATAAGGTCCTTTACACCACCTTTTAAAACACTATTCCGTCGCTTGATTGGGGGAAAAAAAATCCCTTTACATTATTTTAAACTAGTTGTTTACCGGGGTTTAAAGCCCATCTACTACAGGAGGGTCACTAAGGCTGCATGTAACCTGTTCACCATCAGACAAGAATATTTTAATCTCCTAAAAAAATAGGATTGCAGTAACCTCTCAGTGTATATACACAGAGAGGCATACACTTCTCAGTGTTTATATCCTGTTTTAAAACACAGCAATAAAACACTCCTTCATACAGAAATAACTGTTTCCTCTTAATGCTACAAATTCTGCTGGTTGTTTACTAGTGGGGTTTAAAGCCTATGGAATACACAAGAGTCGTTAAAGCTTCACATATCCTGTTTACCACTAGTCAAGAATGCTTTAATGCTTATTTAAAGTCTCAGCAAATATATACCGAGACCTGCACCAAGCGTCGGCTCAGACGAGAATATAGAAGTCATGGTATGGGGGTATAAATTACACAGACACTATATATATACACACCTGTAGGTCTTAAACTCATGTATATACTCTGACGTTTTGGATTAAAAGTATAATCGAAGATTAAAAATAATTAGAAACGAGGCCTTAAGGTATATCTATCCATCCTTCTTGACTATATTCTATACTACATTCTGGACACCAGAACCTGAAAGAACAAGTGAAGTCAAGTAAGATTGGTCAGGAGAACAGCCACAAGTATTGAATGCAATATTGGTATGCAATACCGACGAGTTAATAAGACACATATGCAACAGTTAGGCATCTTTACCTTGAAACAATGTTGCAAAATATCTATCAGAACTCTTCTCCAGGCTGAGGGACTGACCACCTCAAAACTACACGTCTTCTAGAGTGATGGACTGATGACATCGTCTTTGCATCTCCACTTCTGCCTCCTCTGTATTCGACTGAAGAAGCCTACTGCGTAGGTGAAACGTTTCGGAATTAAGATACCTAACTGTTACTTATCGGGACAAGTGTTTCCTGACGCTGGTCTTAATCATATGATGACCCTCAACTGGAGCTATATAAAACTAATGGTTATAATTCTAACCATGATTTTTAAAGAGTTGGCACGGTAAGCCAGTGGAAGGTCTCGGTCAGGAAACACTTGTGCTGTTTCCTGACAAGCATTACCAACCAACTATTCTCTGCAGGTAATTCTTGACTGGTGGTGAACAGGTAACATACAGCCTTGACCCTCGTGTAGTAGATGGATTTTAAACTCCCATTAACCAACCACTCTTTTGCGAAAAAAAATAGGAACCCCTCATACTCCACACCATAAGTCATAATGTACAAAATTCTGGGAAGTGGAATGATGAATGAATTCCGTAAAACGCGTGGAATTAATTTCACTCTTAACGTTCGCCTCAAAATTAATTGCCTCTCATTTAACATTCTCTGGCGGTATATTGGTGTTTCTGATTAGTTGAGGTGCGAAAAAGGGTGCCGTAACTCTCGTGTAGGTCATTTACAATGTTAATTGGTTTGTTAGGTTGAAAGCCTATCGACTGCGAGGTTATTAAGGCTATACATCACCTGCACATCATTAATCAAAAAATATTTTCATGCCGAGAACAGTGGTTTATATACACTTTTGGTGTGTGTATATACTGAGAGATATACAAAACGGTGTATATATACTGTGTTTTGTATTCATAATGTTTAGATTTGCCAGGAAACAGCTGGAACTTTTGGTCATCTGACTGAGACCTTCCACTGGCTTACCACTCCACTTTAATAATTAGTTATAATTGTAACCATTCTGTATATGTGCATTCACAATGATCTTGTTATTGTGTTTATCTTACAGATTCTCATAATATGTATTAGGAATTTAATTATAGTAATTATTTATCAAAATATAAAAAACATGTGCGCGAAGAAAGGGTAACTAAAAGAAAATAATTTTTTTTTAATATACCAAAAAATAGGAAAAAAAGCCGAAAGTACAAGAAATATTTAAAAATAAAACGGCAATTTAACCAGCCAAAAAATGCTATTGTACTTAAATAGGTACACAGGGCGTACATCAATACACATTGATGATAAACATGTACCTTCATGTCATCAGTAGGTGACCAAGGGGGGTGAAGGGGGGACTATAAAAAAAAGAAAAAAAAAAGCTACGAACTAACACTGTTTGAGGTCGTTATGCCAAATAAGATGATCATTTATTTTCTAAGACTTCATTTGCATCGCAAATTGCGATTTTAAAAAGTCGTATTTAAAATCTTTGCTTTTGCAATACTACGCTAAACATCTCGTTGACGTCCTCCATAAATACCAATGCATCAGCTAGGGGAAAAATCTATTTTTTTTCCATTGAAAATAAATCACGCTATATTCTGATAGGTATATATATCTTTATCGATGTATATATTCTGAGAGAAACAGTGCATGTATATCTGGAGAGGTATATATATATATATATATATATATATATATATATATATATATATATATATATATATATATATATATATATATATATATACACTATATATATTATGAATTTACGTTAATCCTAATGAACATGTTCTGTACAGGTGGTGAACAAGTGACATGCAACTTTAATGGCCCCCCTTGTGTCAAAAGTTTTTTTAGTTCCACCTTAACCGACGAATATATCTTCATATTTTGCATATATTCTGAGGAGTATATCTCTATTGATGTTTATGGAGTGAAAGCAACAAGGGCATGTTAGCTTGAAGGGATATCTCATTATATATACACATAGATTTTACCCTGTCTATATATATTAGAAATAAAAGTATCCTTGACTGTGAATATGTTCAGCATTAATGACCCTCGTATGGTCGATTGGCTTGAAACCCCATTAATCATTTCCTACAAGGATGCTGAGAGAATCTTCCTTATGTTGCAAGGTGTTGTGTTTGTGTTGCTTCCATAGGAAGAGAGTAACATCGCACTATGTATTGCAAGGACTGATTGGGTAATGTGGTTTAAAGCCTATCTACTACACGAGGGTCAATAACCCCGTCTCTGAAGAACAAGAGGTACAATACAGTGACTGGAACAATACACATATAACCCACACGTAGGAGAGAGGAACTTACGACGACGTTTCGGTCCTACTTGGACCATTTACAAAGCATCCTATGTGCGGGTTATTTGTGTAGTGCACCGCGTTTAACTTGTTCACCACTAGTCAAGAATAATTAAATCATACAGTATTTCATGCCTGTGTTTTTTAACATGTTTGTGAAGGTTAGGTAAGGCTTGTCAGGAAACAGGACAAGTGTTTCCTGACGCTGGTCTTAATCATATGAAGACCCACAGCTGGAGCTTGGTCATCTGACGAAGGCCTTACGCTTAGTTAGTTCAGACTCTCAGGTAAGGACCCACTAGGGGCGAGGGGGAAGTGGGGACAGAAGAAGAATAGCCGGTGAGAGGAAGAACTGAAGGAGAAGAGAAAGAGTCAGGACTAAACCCAACAGTCTAATTTCTTGAGTGTAGTATTACGCTGGTCCACCCTTTTAAAAATTATGGTCACAGTTATAACCCTTTTTGATGTATATACTATGTGTATGTAAAAATCTAAATTAATTCTAAAGCTATGTACAGTAGCATGGAAAATAAGTTTACAATAATTATTATTATTTCTGCTCCTACATAACTGCTTTTAGTCCTAACTTATCTAAATCTGCTGGACCTGAGTTTATGTTTTTAAATTGGCAACATAGGTTAAAAAATAGGAAAGTTTACCCTGTGTATTTTAGCCATATTGTTATCCTTTCACATACATTTTAGTTATATAGAATAATATAAAATACAGCTTAAGAGTGACGCAACTTAGACCAGAAATTAACACTTCAAATGAAATTTATTAAGTTAATGATTTCTGAACCTAATTAAACCCCTTAATGCATAATGTTTAAATCCTATCGGCATAATGGTTTAAATCCTATCGGCTCCACAATTGGTCATTAAGACTGCATGTCTTAAATGCTTTAATCTCAAATGTGTGGCTATGGGAATTAAAATAAATTCCAAGTGTGTATATATATACTTAGATATAGACTCCTCCAAGTGTAAACACTCGGTGCTTATACTTCAGGGGTAATATACACGTCAAAATACATACGAAATACTTACTCATTAGAGCTTTTGGTTACTATAACTGTGACCAAAAATGCTCTTAAAACTAATCCCAAGTGGTCAGGTCACTTAACCTTTCTCACCTTTACCTTTCAGTCTACCCACAATATTTTTTTCCGCAGCTGTTGAACCCATATCCCGGGCCTGCCCAGGGTCGCCATCCTGGCCCTGCCCAGGGTCGCCATCCTGGCCCTGCCCAGGGTCGCCATCCTGGCCCTGCCCAGGGTCGCCATCCTGGCCCTGCCCAGGGTCGCCATCCTGGCCCTGCCCAGGGTCGCCATCCTGGCCCTGCCCAGGTCGCCATCCTGGCCCTGCCCAGGGTCGCCATCCTGGCCCTGCCCAGGGTCGCCATCCTGGCCCTGCCCAGGTCGCCATCCTGGCCCTGCCCGGGTCGCCATCCTGGCCCTGCCCAGGGTCCCCATCCTGGCCCTGCCCAGGGTCGCCATCCTGGCCCTGCCCAGGGTCGCCATCCTGGCCCTGCCCAGGGTCGCCATCCTGGCCCTGCCCAGGGTCGCCATCCTGGCCCTGCCCAGGGTCACCATCCTGGCCCTGCCCAGGGTCGCCATCCTGGCCCTGCCCAGGGTCGCCATCCTGGCCCTGCCCAGGGTCACCATCCTGGCCCTGCCCAGGGTCGCCATCCTGGCCCTGCCCAGGGTCGCCATCCTGGCCCTGCCCAGGGTCGCCATCCTGGCCCTGCCCAGGGTCACCATCCTGGCCCTGCCCAGGGTCGCCATCCTGGCCCTGCCCAGGGTCGCCATCCTGGCCCTGCCCAGGGTCGCCATCCTGGCCCTGCCCAGGGTCACCATCCTGGCCCTGCCCAGGGTCGCCATCCTGGCCCTGCCCAGGGTCGCCATCCTGGCCCTGCCCAGGGTCGCTATCCTGGCCCTGCCCAGGGTCGCCATCCTGGCCCTGCCCAGGGTCGTCATCCTGGCCCTGCCCAGGGTCGCCATCCTGGCCCTGCCCAGGGTCGCCATCCTGGCCCTGCCCAGGGTCGTCATCCTGGCCCTGCCCAGGGTCGCCATCCTGGCCCTGCCCAGGGTCGCCATCCTGGCCCTGCCCAGGGTCGCCATCCTGGCCCTGCCCTGGGTCGCCATCCTGGCCCTGCCCAGGGTCACCATCCTGGCCCTGCCCAGGGTCGCCATCCTGGCCCTGCCCAGGGTCGTCATCCTGGCCCTGCCCTGGGTCGCCATCCTGGCCCTGCCCAGGGTCGCCATCCTGGCCCTGCCCAGGGTCGCCATCCTGGCCCTGCCCAGGGTCGCCATCCTGGCCCTGCCCAGGGTCGCCATCCTGGCCCTGCCCAGGGTCACCATCCTGGCCCTGCCCAGGGTCGCCATCCTGGCCCTGCCCAGGGTCGCCATCCTGGCCCTGCCCAGGGTCGCCATCCTGGCCCTGCCCAGGGTCGCCATCCTGGCCCTGCCCAGGGTCGCCATCCTGGCCCTGCCCAGGGTCACCATCCTGGCCCTGCCCAGGGTCGCCATCCTGGCCCTGCCCAGGGTCGTCATCCTGGCCCTGCCCAGGGTCGCCATCCTTTCTCTGGCCTAATGAAGGAAAGGATAAGTTAATGAGGTTTAAAACCTATCGACTACACGAAAGTCATTAAGGCTGTATATCACTTGCTCACCACCATTCAATACACAAACCATGATACGGGTAGGGATTGAACCCGCGGTCAGGTTAACAGCTGAGGGTCATCATATGACTAAGACCAGCATCATAGTCATATGCTGACCCGCAACTGGCGCTTTTGGTCATCTGACCGAGGCCTTCCACTGGCTTACCACTCCACCAATCATCATCCACCATCTTCAGAATAACAGAATACGTATGTTAGTAATTGTTCTACTTCAAATAATTCTGTCCCTTCTAGCATTTCTTTAAATAACTGACAAGTGTTTATTAGACTTTCAGTATTATCTTTCTATATCTTAAGACATACGACATTGTGACGTAAGGTGCCGGTGCCACGGTGCGTACCTGTCAAATTCTCTGTGGGTAATAAATAAAAACTCACCTCAGTAATATCTAAGCGCGTGATGTAGTTGACAGGCGTTAGGCAAACTAATCAGACTACGAAATTAGCTAATGCTTCACTTGGAGACACGAGTACACCATAATGGCACTAAATTTGGTTGTCCAGGTTGCCTACCAATCTTAGTAACTCCAGCAACACCTCACTCCAGAGTATCTCCTTGCTCATGCATAATCTATACGGATCTGCTATCTGCTCATGTCTTCCTGGCTACAACACACCATCCCTCATCTTCTCCCCGCTGCCTCCCAGACCCCACACAACTTAACGTCTATATTTTCTCTGTTTAGCATTTTTGTGTCTTGTTATGCCTGTGAGTGTTGTTTGGGTGTTGCAATCTGTTTATATGTTCTTTGTGTCTCTAGTGTTCAGATGAACATTACGCTTCAGTCACTGTACGTCTGTATTTCAGATGTATAGTTATTTATATACAACAAAATGTTTATGTCTCCCAATGTCTATAGACTGAGACTTTATTTAATCACTGTTTTAGGGATTATATTATTCTTGATCGGTAGTGAATAGGCTACACGAAGCCTTGATGACCCTCTTCTTGTTTACTGCGAAATATCTATGTACATGTACTGAGAATTTACTATTTTCTGGCAGAAAAAGGCGCAGGGTGATTTTCCAAGACTTTTTGTGGGGAAAAAAAAGGTGCGTCTTATATGCCGGGAAATACGGTACTTAAATCCTATTTTAGGGATTAAAATATTCTTGACTTGTGGTGAACACGTTACATGCATCCCTAATGACCCCTTGGCGTAGTCAATAGACTTTGAAAACAATTAACCAACTTAATAATTATCTTAGTGCAAAACAAGGTAGTAATTTTTAACCTCCCTAAACCGAGTGTAAAACCTGACTCGGGTTTACTCAAGTGAATTCTAAACCAGTTATGGGTCATGATATGACACAAACCCGTATCGAAAGATACGTGTCCTGTTTCCTGACAGGAGGCTCCACTGAGAGGGTCATACTGAAACACCAGCCATTTTTTTCCATTTCTCCTGAAAAATAAATATTCCACCATTATTAATCCCTTCTGTCTTTAATAGGCTATTATTTCTTTTATTAGGATGGTTAAGACTGGTCGAGAAACAGGTTATATGACGATCCAGAGCTGGAGCTTTTGGTCGTCTGACCGAGACCTTCCGGTCCACCCCTTTAAAAATTATGATGATAGTTATAACTATTTTGTCCCTTATTAGCATTTCTTAAAATAATTATTAAAATATATAATTTTAATAAAAGTTATTATAAGTTATATCATTTTTTGTAATGTATTAGTATTTATATTATTATTATTACTAATTATTATTATTTACCACAGCGGTTGTCGCCTACCGAGGAAGGGTAACCCTCCAAAAAAGAAACACATCCACCATCATTCATTCAATAGCTGTCTTACCAGAGAACCGTAGAAAGAATTTAAGTTTTATTTTAGGGATTATTGCGCAGTCGGAAGGCTTAGAATCTAATAATAATAATAATAATAATAATAATAATAATAATAATAATAATAATATATATTTCTACATGATACAACTTATACAGACCATAGCTGACATCAATGACATACTATATAGAAAGTCCCTGGTTATGCTGAGCATTTCCCGCAAATTAGGTTAATTTTGTCCCCAGGATGCGACCCACACCAGTCCACTAACATCCAGGTACCTACTTACTGCTAGGTGAACAGTGACAGCAGGTGTAAAGTGACTAATACCTACGTACTGCTAGGTACTGCTGGGTACTGCTAGGTGAACGATGACAGCAGGTGTAAGGTGACTAACACCCAGGTACCTACTTACTGCTAGGTGAACAGTGACAGCAGGTGCAAGGTGACTAACATCCAGGTACCTACTTACTGCTAGGTGAACAGGGAGAGCAGGTGTAAAGTGACTAATACCTAGGTACCTACTTACTGCTAGGTGAACAATGACAGCAGGTGTAAGGTGACTAACACCCAGGTACCTACTTACTGCCATGTGAACAGTGACAGCAGGTGTAAGGTGACTAACATCCAGGTACCTACTTACTGCTAGGTGAACAGGGAGAGCAGGTGTAAAGTGACTAATACCTAGGTACCTACTTACTGCTAGGTGAACAATGACAGCAGGTGTAAGGTGACTAACACCCAGGTACCTACTTACTGCTAGGTGAACAGGGACTGTAGGTGCTGAGAGAGAGAATAACTGTACTTATCTTCCTTCGCCATCACTCCCTCATCAGGTATATACATTCATGTACGCCCTCTCATTCAACATCCTGATCAACCATCTTCCGTTCAACCTTGACCTTTTCTCACTCAAGTCATACTCCACCTCCACCCACTCATCCTTGACCCCTCTAAGACAACCAAACCTCATCTAGACATATAACTAATTCTGAAGTCCAGACCAACAGGGAGACAGAGAGAAAAGTTATAGGTTATCTGTATATCTAAAAGTTCAGGCGAAGTCTTTTCCAGTGGGAGGTACGAATATACAGTCTGTCTATAACTGTTGGAGGTACGAATATACAGTCTGTCTATAACTGTTGGAGGTACGAATATACAGTCTGTCTATAACTGTTGGAGGTACGAATTTTCAGTCTGTCTGTAACTGTTGGAGGTAAGAATATACAGTCTGTCTATAACTGTTGAAAGTACGAATATACAGTCAGTCTATAACTATTGGAGGTACGAATATACAGTCTGTCTATAACTGTTGGAGGTACGAATATACAGTCAGTCTATAACTATTGGAGGTACGAATATACAGTCTGTCTATAACTGTAGGAGGTACGAATATACAGTCAGTCTATAACTGTAGGAGGTACGAATATACAGTCTGTCTATAACTGTAGGAGGTACGAATATACAGTCAGTCTATAACTGTTGGAGGTACGAATATACAGTCTGTCTATAACTGTTGGAGGTACGAATATACAGTCTGTCTATAACTGTTGGAGGTATGAATATACAGTCTGTCTATAACTGTTGGAGGTACGAATATACAGTCTGTCTATAACTGTTGGAGGTACGAATATACAGTCTGTCTATAACTGTTGGAGGTACGAATATACAGTCTGTCTATAACTGTAAGAGGTACGAATATACAATCAGTCTATAACTGTTGGAGGTACGAATATACAGTCTGTCTATAACTGTAGGAGGTACGAATATACAGTCAGTCTATAACTGTAGGAGGTACGAATATACAGTCTGTCTATAACTGTAGGAGGTACGAATATACAGTCAGTCTATAACTGTAGGAGGTACGAATATACAGTCTGTCTATAACTGTAAGAGGTACGAATATACAGTCTGTCTATAACTGTAGGAGGTACGAATATACAGTCTGTCTATAACTATTGGAGGTACGAATATACAGTCTGTCTATAACTGTAGGAGGTACGAATATACAGTCTGTCTATAACTGTTGGAGGTACGAATATGCAGTCTGTCTATAACTGTAGGGTGTACGAATATACAGTCTGTCTATAACTGTAGGAGGTACGAATATACAGTCTGTCTATAACTGTAGGAGGTACGAATATACAGTCTGTCTATAACTGTAGGAGGTACGAATATACAGTCTGTCTATAACTGTAGGAGGTACGAATATACAGTCTGTCTATGACTGTAGGAGGTACGAATATACAGTCTGTCTATAACTGTTGGAGGTATGAATATACAGTCTGTCTATAACTGTTGGAGGTACGAATATACAGTCTGTCTATAACTGTTGGAGGTACGAATATACAGTCTGTCTATAACTGTTGGAGGTACGAATATACAGTCTGTCTATAACTGTAGGAGGTACGAATATACAATCAGTCTATAACTGTAGGAGGTACGAATATACAGTTTGTCTATAACTGTAGGAGGTACGAATATACAGTCAGTCTATAACTGTAGGAGGTACGAATATACAGTCTGTCTATAACTGTAGGAGGTACGAATATACAGTCAGTCTATAACTGTAGGAGGTACGAATATACAGTCTGTCTATAACTGTAAGAGGTACGAATATACAGTCTGTCTATAACTGTAGGAGGTACGAATATACAGTCTGTCTATAACTGTTGGAGGTACGAATATACAGTCTGTCTATAACTGTAGGAGGTACGAATATACAGTCTGTCTATAACTATTGGAGGTACGAATATACAGTCTGTATATAACTGTAGGAGGTACGAATATACAGTCTGTCTATGACTGTAGGAGGTACGAATATACAGTCTGTCTATAACTGTAGGAGGTACGAATATACAATCAGTCTATAACTGTAGGAGGTACGAATATACAGTCTGTCTATAACTGTAGGAGGTACGAATATACAGTCAGTCTATAACTGTAGGAGGTACGAATATACAGTCTGTCTATAACTGTAGGAGGTACGAATATACAGTCAGTCTATAACTGTGGAGGTATGAATATACAGTCTGTCTATAACTGTTGGAGGTACGAATATACAGTCTGTCTATAACTGTGGAGGAATACAGTCGTCTATAACTGTGGAGGTACGAATATACAGTCTATAACTGTAGGAGGTACGAATATACAGTCAGTCTATAACTGTAGGAGGTACGAATATACAGTCTGTCTATAACTGTAGGAGGTACGAATATACAGTCTGTCTATAACTGTAGGAGGTACGAATATACAGTCAGTCTATAACTGTAGGAGGTACGAATATACAGTCTGTCTATAACTGTAAGAGGTACGAATATACAGTCTGTCTATAACTGTAGGAGGTACGAATATACAGTCTGTCTATAACTGTTGGAGGTACGAATATACAGTCTGTCTATAACTGTTGGAGGTACGAATATACAGTCTGTCTATAACTGTTGGAGGTACGAATATACAGTCATGTCTATAACTGTGGAGGTACGAATATACAGTCAGTCTATAACTGTAGGAGGTACGAATATACAGTCTGTCTATAACTGTAGGAGGTACGAATATACAGTCTGTCTATAACTGTAGGAGGTCGAATATACAGTCTGTCTATAACTGTTGGAGGTACGAATATACAGTCTGTCTATAACTGTAGGAGGTACGAATATACAGTCTGTCTATAACTGTAGGAGGTACGAATATACAGTCAGTCTATAACTGTAGGAGGTACGAATATGCAGTGTGTCTATAACTGTAGGAGGTACGAATATACAGTCAGTCTATAACTGTAGGAGGTAAGAATATACAGTCTGTCTATAACTGTAAGAGGTACGAATATACAGTCTGTCTATAACTGTAGGAGGTACGAATATACAGTCTGTCTATAACTGTTGGAGGTATGAATATACAGTCTGTCTATAACTGTTGGAGGTACGAATATGCAGTCTGTCTATAACTGTTGGAGGTACGAATATGCAGTCTGTCTGTAACTGTTGGAGGTACGAATATACAGTCTGTCTATAACTGTAGGAGGTACGAATATACAGTCAGTCTATAACTGTAGGAGGTACGAATATACAGTCTGTCTATAACTGTAGGAGGTACGAATATACAGTCAGTCTATAACTGTTGGAGGTACGAATATACAGTCTGTCTATAACTGTTGGAGGTACGAATATACAGTCTGTCTATAACTGTTGGAGGTACGAATATACAGTCTGTCTATAACTGTTGGAGGTACGAATATACAGTCTGTCTATAACTGTTGGAGGTACGAATATACAGTCTGTCTATAACTGTTGGAGGTACGAATATACAGTCTGTCTATAACTGTAGGAGGTACGAATATACAATCAGTCTATAACTGTAGGAGGTACGAATATACAGTCTGTCTATAACTGTAGGAGGTACGAATATACAGTCAGTCTATAACTGTAGGAGGTACGAATATACAGTCTGTCTATAACTGTAGGAGGTACGAATATACAGTCAGTCTATAACTGTAGGAGGTACGAATATACAGTCTGTCTATAACTGTAAGAGGTACGAATATACAGTCTGTCTATAACTGTAGGAGGTACGAATATACAGTCTGTCTATAACTGTTGGAGGTACGAATATACAGTCTGTCTATAACTGTAGGAGGTACGAATATACAGTCTGTCTGTAACTGTAGGAGGTACGAATATACAGTCTGTCTATAACTGTTGGAGGTACGAATATACAGTCTGTCTATAACTGTAGGAGTTACGAATATACAGTCTGTCTATAACTGTTGGAGGTACGAATATACAGTCTGTCTATAACTGTTGGAGGTACGAATATACAGTCTGTCTATAACTGTAGGAGGTACGAATGTACAGTCTGTCTATAACTATTGGAGGTACGAATATACAGTCAGCCTATAATTTCTGTTTTTGCCTCGTAGTAAGTATTGATCTCTCAATTAATAAAACAATGGTTATAATCATAGCCATAATTTTTAAAGGGGTGGAGTGGTAAGCCAGTGGAAGGCCTCGGTCAGATGACCAAAAGCTCCAGCTGTGGGTCATCATATGACACACATCGAAAAGTTGCTCTTTACGTTTTGGTACGTTTGTTAATGGGGTTTCAAGCTTATCGACTACACGAGAGTCATAAGACTGACTACCACCTGTACAACACCAGTCAAGAATACTTCAGTCCCCAAAATAGTGATTGAAATTAAACTCTAAGAATATATATGTGTTGAGAGACACCTCATGGGCCACTATCACGGTAATTTGCAGTGGAGTTGTATCGGTTATCCGGATCCCCGGAACATCCACACAATTTCTAACATCCGCATATCCGCATTTTACTGTTACCTGGAGACTTGGAGAGAGAGTTCCAGGGGTCAACGCCCCCGCGGCCCGGTGCGTGACCAGGCACCAGATACCGCATCCGCAAAGTAAGATATCCTCATACACATCCGCATATATCTAAATTTTCACGTCCGATACATCTCTAATTTGCATAGGGAGATGTTGTGGGACCGTCACTACTATGGGGGACTGAAACATCGTTAAGATAAATATAAAAGGTCAAATAAGGAACAATACCGTGACTGGAACAATACACAATAACACAAAGGAGCGAATAGCTTATGACGACGTTTCGGTCCTTCTTGCACCATTTACAAGTCACACTGTGTCACTTGTAATTGATCCAAGTCGGTCCGAAACGTGCGGGTTATTTGTATAGGTTAGGTTAGGTAAGGTTTGTCAGGAAACAGGACAAGTGTTTCCTGATGCTGGTCTTAGTCATATGATGACCCACAGCTGGAGCTCTTGGTCATCTGACCGAGACCTTTCCCTGGCTTACCACTCCAACCCTTTAAAAATTATGGTCATAGTTGTAACTATTTAGTTGTTTGTGTAGAGGATTATCAAAAAACATAATTAATAAAAGCCATTGTTTATGTTACTTTTACAAGGCTAAGGAAAGATTATTATGCTAGTATTTTCGAAAAACAAGTAAAAAGAAAAAGACATTTATTCGTCATTGTTTTGTTTTATTTTTATATTAATTGAGAAAAAGACAAAAATTATATATGCATTTTACAGCTGTAAACTGAGAATCCACACTTTCGTTCGCTCTTCTACCAATTATGAAGGAGGGAGAGACACCATGTCCAGCCCTTCTAGGGCGGGGTAGGTGCCAGAGCCGGAGCTTGCTACCATCTGTGGCTCCCAAGACTGCCCTTGCCACGGTCCCCCTGGAGCGGGGAACATGGCAGACCAGAGAGGCCTAGCTTCTCCCTACGAGCCCCGTGAGGGCGGGGAACGTGGCTAGGCCTGGGGGCAGTTAGTCCCAGATGATGAGGAGGTCCTTGTACCTCCTCCCATGGGAGACATAGGTCTCAGACACTCCCAAGACAGGGAGCCAAGGCCGGGTCACCATCTGGAAAAGACCCAGACCGGGAGAGTACCGGCGAATCAACAATACTAATTATGACCATAATTTTGAAAATGGTGGAGTGGTAAGCCAGTGGAAGGCCTCGGTCAGATGACCAAAAACTCCAGCTGTAGGTCATCACATGACTAAGACCAACGTCAGGGGACACTTGTCCTGTTTCCTGACTGGAAAAAACGCACCTATCCTTCACTGGACATATATACACTGAGAAGTGTATGTTTCTCAGTGTATATATGCTGATAGTTTACTTTAATCCCTATTTTAGGGATTAAAGTAAACTGGGGTGAAAAGGTTAACGTATAGCCTTAATGATCCTCGTGTAGTAGATAGCCTTTAAACCCCCATTAACTAACCTACCGAGCCTGTCTCCTCCAACACCCCTGCCATCCTCCCAGTTCTCCTACTACCACCCCTGTCTCCTCCAACACCCCTGCCGTCCTTCCAGTCATCTCCCTACCACCCCTGCCGTCCTTCCAGTCATCTCCCTACCACCCCTGTCTCCTCCAACACCCCCTGCCGTCCTTCCAGTCATCTCCCTACCACCCCTGTCTCCTCCAAAACCCCCTGCCGTCCTTCCAGTCATCTCCCTACCACCCCTGCCGTCCTTCCAGTCATCTCCCTACCACCCCTGCCGTCCTTCCAGTCATCTCCCTACCACCCCTGCCGTCCTTCCAGTCATCTCCCTACCACCCCTGTCTCCTCCAACACCCCTGCCGTCCTTCCAGTCATCTCCCTACCACCCCTGTCTCCTCCAACACCCCTGCCATCCTTCCAGTCATCTCCCTACCACCCCTGTCTCCTCCAACACCCCTGCAGTCCTTCCAGTCATCTCCCTACCACCCCTGTCTCCTCCAACACCCCTGCCGTCCTTCCAGTCATCTCCCTACCACCCCTGTCTCCTCCAACACCCCTGACGTCCTTCCAGTCATCTCCCTACCACCCCTGTCTCCTCCAACACCCCTGCCGTCCTTCCAGTCATCTCCCTACCACCCCTGTCTCCTCCAACACCCCTGCCGTCCTTCCAGTCATCTCCCTACCACCCCTGCCTCCTCCAACACCTCCATCCAACACCTACATTCCTCACTGTCACCTCCCGAGCAACACCTCACACTCCTCTTCAGAGAAATTTATCTCTCCTCTGTTTTGCTATTTGTCTGTTGGTTATTACGCATGTATATCTCTCTACCCTCAGCCCTTGTCTTGTAAATTGCTGCTTCACCACTCCTGACAGGATGTGCTAGAAGCCTATTTCTCTAATCCCTGTGTTTACATATATTGAATGAGTGTTATTCTTCCACTGAAGACATACAGCCTGAGTCACAACTACGAACAGTCAGAGAAAGTATATACATGGGAGAGGTGTATTGGTGTGTATACACAAGGGGAGTTTGCTTTAATCTCTATTTCAGGTATTAAAGTATTCTTGACTGGTGGTGACCAGGTGACCTGCAGCCTTAATGACCCTTGTGAAGTAAGTAGGAATGCTGACTCTGTGACCTCGCTTTGAAAAATTCTTAAGCAATGTGAAATTCACTGCAAAAGGAATGAGTGAATAGGTCTTAGAGCGCTCTTGGAAAGCTCTTAGAAACCTGTTGGAAACCTTTTAGAAAGCTCTGAGAAAGCTCTATTAGAAAGTTCTAAGAAAGGACTAAGGTATAACACGCAAGAAGCACATCCAAATCCTCTTTAGTTTCTATTGGAGAACAAGAGAAGCAGTTCATGCCAGTCAGCCAATCATATCAGTCTACAGTGCTGTATATCAGTCTAAAGTGTTGTATATCAGTCTACAGTGCTGTATATCAGTCTACAGTGCTGTATATCAGTCTACAGTGCTGTATATCAGTCTACAGTGCTGTATATCAGTCTACAGTGCTGTATATCAGTCTACAGTGCTGTATATCAGTCTACAGTGCTGTATATCAGTCTATAGTGTTGTATATCAGTCTACAGTGCTGTATATCAGTCTATAGTGTTGTATATCAGTCTACAGTGTTGTATATCAGTCTACAGTGCTGTATATCAGTCTACAGTGTTGTATATCAGTCTATAGTGTTGTATATCAGTCTATAGTGTTGTATATCAGTTTACAGTGTTGTATATCAGTCTATAGTGTTGTATATCAGTCTATAGTGTTGTATATCAGTCTACAGTGCTGTATATCAGTCTACAGTGCTGTATATCAGTCTACAGTGTTGTATATCAGTCTACAGTGTTGTATATCAGTCTACAGTGTTGTATATCAGTCTACAGTGCTGTATATCAGTCTATAGTGTTGTATATCAGTCTACAGTGCTGTATATCAGTCTACAGTGCTGTATATCAGTCTACAGTGCTGTATATCAGTCTATAGTGTTGTATATCAGTCTATAGTGTTGTATATCAGTTTACAGTGCTGTATATCAGTCTATAGTGTTGTATATCAGTCTACAGTGCTGTATATCAGTCTACAGTGCTGTATATCAGTTTACAGTGCTGTATATCAGTCTATAGTGTTGTATATCAGTCTACAGTGCTGTATATCAGTCTAGAGTGCTGTATATCAGTCTATAGTGTTGTATATCAGTTTACAGTGCTGTATATCAGTCTATAGTGTTGTATATCAGTCTACAGTGCTGTATATCAGTCTATAGTGCTGTATATCAGTCTACAGTGCTGTATATCAGTCTACAGTGTTGTATATCAGTCTACAGTGCTGTATATCAGTCTACAGTGTTGTATATCAGTCTATAGTGCTGTATATCAGTCTACAGTGCTGTATATCAGTCTACAGTGCTGTATATCAGTCTATAGTGTTGTATATCAGTCTATAGTGTTGTATATCAGTCTACAGTGCTGTATATCAGTCTACAGTGCTGTATATCAGTCTACAGTGCTGTATATCAGTCTACAGTGCTGTATATCAGTCTACAGTGCTGTATATCAGTCTATAGTGTTGTATATCAGTCTACAGTGCTGTACATCAGTCTACAGTGCTGTATATCAGTCTACAGTGCTGTATATCAGTCTATAGTGTTGTATATCAGTCTATAGTGTTGTATATCAGTTTACAGTGCTGTATATCAGTCTATAGTGTTGTATATCAGTCTACAGTGCTGTATATCTGTCTACAGTGCTGTATATCAGTTTATAGTGTTGTATATCAGTTTACAGTGCTGTATATCAGTCTATAGTGTTGTATATCAGTCTACAGTGCTGTATATCAGTCTATAGTGCTGTATATCAGTCTACAGTGCTGTATATCAGTCTACAGTGCTGTATATCAGTCTACAGTGTTGTATATCAGTCTACAGTGTTGTATATCAGTCTACAGTGCTGTATATCAGTCTATAGTGTTGTATATCAGTCTATAGTGTTGTATATCAGTCTAGAGTTCTGTATATCAGTCTATAGTGCTGTATATCAGTCTATAGTGTTGTATATCAGTCTATAGTGTTGTATATCAGTCTATAGTGCTGTATATCAGTCTATAGTATTGTATATCAGTCTATAGTGCTGTATATCAGTCTTATATCAGTCTATAGTGCTGTATATCAGTCTATAGTGCTGTATATCAGTCTATAGTGCTGTATATCAGTCTATAGTGCTGTATATCAGTCTATAGTGCTGTATATCAGTTTATAGTGTTGTATATCAGTCTATAGTGCTGTATATCAGTCTATAGTGCTGTATATCAGTCTATAGTGTTGTATATCAGTCTATAGTGCTGTATATCAGTCTATAGTGCTGTATATCAGTCTATAGTGCTGTATATCAGTCTATAGTGCTGTATATCAGTCTATAGTGCTGTATATCAGTCTATAGTGTTGTATATCAGTCTATAGTGCTGTATATCAGTCTATAGTGTTGTATATCAGTCTATAGTGCTGTATATCAGTCTATAGTGTTGTATATCAGTCTATAGTGTTGTATATCAGTCTATAGTGCTGTATATCAGTCTATAGTGTTGTATATCAGTCTATAGTGTTGTATATCAGTCTATAGTGTTGTATATCAGTCTATAGTGTTGTATATCAGTCTATAGTGTTGTATATCAGTCTATAGTGCTGTATATCAGTCTATAGTGTTGTATATCAGTCTATAGTGTTGTATATCAGTCTATAGTGCTGTATATCAGTCTATAGTGTTGTATATCAGTCTATAGTGCTGTATATCAGTCTATAGTGCTGTATATCAGTCTATAGTGCTGTATATCCAGTTGTATATCAGTTAGTGCTGTATATCAGTCTATAGTGTTGTATATCAGTCTACAGTGCTGTATATCAGTCTATAGTGCTGTATATCAGTCTATAGTGCTGTATATCAGTCTATAGTGTTGTATATCAGTCTATAGTGCTGTATATCAGTCTATAGTGCTGTATATCAGTCTATAGTGTTGTATATCAGTCTACAGTGCTGTATATCAGTCTATAGTGTTGTATATCAGTCTACAGTGCTGTATATCAGTCTATAGTGCTGTATATCAGTCTATAGTGCTGTATATCAGTCTATAGTGCTGTATATCAGTCTATAGTGCTGTATATCAGTCTATAGTGCTGTATATCAGTCTATAGTGCTGTATATCAGTCTATAGTGTTGTATATCAGTCTATAGTGCTGTATATCAGTCTATAGTGCTGTATATCAGTCTACAGTGTTGTATATCAGTCTATAGTGCTGTATATCAGTCTATAGTGCTGTATATCAGTCTATAGTGTTGTATATCACTCTATAGTGCTGTATATCAGTCTATAGTGTTGTATATCAGTCTATAGTGCTGTATATCAGTCTATAGTGTTGTATATCAGTCTATAGTGTTGTATATCAGTCTATAGTGTTGTATATCAGTCTATAGTGCTGTATATCAGTCTATAGTGTTGTATATCAGTCTATAGTGTTTTATATCAGTCTATAGTGTTGTATATCAGTCTATAGTGTTGTATATCAGTCTATAGTGTTGTATATCAGTCTTATCAGACGGCACACCACTACCCCTACTACTAACACTACCACTACTACTACCACTAGTACTACCACCACTATTACCACCACCACCACTACTACCACCACTAGTATTAACACTACCACTACCACCAACATCAACCTCCCAACGCTCCCAGACACCACTGGATATATGTTTCGTGTCAGCCAGGATACATTATCCCTGGCTGGAATACATAGTATCCCTGGCTAGAATACACACTATCCCGGGTTAATACACCAGGTTAATAGACTTGGTTGTTTCATCCAAACCAAATAAGAAATTTAAATTATCATTCTCTCTCTAAATCTTTCTTCGACAATACTCTATATATATATATATATATATATATATATATATATATATATATATATATATATATAATACAAAGACATACAACTGTCGGTGTATATATCCTGTGATTGCCTGCATATCTACTGAAAAAGTACCTAATTTCGTGAACCACGTCAGCGGCACCTGAGCATCAGTAAACAGGAATCCAGTGGCGATGCTGCTTCTCTGTATACATCGTTAGCAAGACCTCGTTGACCCCAGTGGAAATAAGTCACTCTGTCTGACCCTTTTTTGGGGGGGTTACCCTGGTGGGTAATTTCACTATGTATGACAATTGTACTTATGGGTACCTGTGTCTAAGTAAACTAGCTTTCTCGCTTGTGTTTATCGCCTGGGTAACAGGGAGTAGGCTTTAAAAAATATTTACTGCAAAGGAAGACTTGTTGTTTACAAGGTTTCTCTCTTTGTAAGGTTTTTCCAAGTCAATAAAAACTTGATAAAGTTCCAAGAACCCCAATGGAAATTAGCCACCAAAAACTTGATAAAGTTCCAAGAACTCCAATGGAAATTAGCCACTTTGTCCGACTATTTTTTGGGGTCATCCTAGTGGGTAATTTACACATATGCTGCTATATACGATAATTTGTGAAACTATATTTATGTGCACCTTAATTATTTGTGTACGTGTATTTACGTGTAAGTAAATAAGCGTATGTACGTACTCTCTTGGAACACACAGCTCAGTTCTCGTCTCCACTCTACAGAATAGATATAAATTCTTTGGGGGTAGAGAGGACGGTGTACAGGCGCCCTCACCAGGTGAAGGAATCAGCCACGCACCTAACAGGGAACCTACACTACCTGCAGCTACAAGCAGAATTACCTAACGAGTCAAGAGAGAAGAAAGTCATTAAGGGATTTTCTCTCGTGTGTGTGTGTGTGTGTGTGTGTGTGTGTGTGTGTGTGTGTGTGTGTGTGGTGTGTGTGTGATGTGTGTGTGTGTGTGTGTGTAGGAGGAGGGAATGATGGGGTGGTAGGGAAGGAGGGGAGGGAATGATGGGGTGGTAGGGGAAAGGGGGAGGGAAGATGGGGTGGTAGGGAAGGAGGGGGAGGGAATGATGGGGTGGTAGGAAGGAGGGGAGGGGAAGGTGGGGTGGTAGGGAAGGAGGGAGGAAATGATGGGGTGGTAGAGAAGGAGGAGGAATGGGGTGGTAGGGAAGGGGGGAGGGAAAATGGTGTGGTAAAGGATGGGGGGAATAATGGGATGGAGAGAAGGAGGACGATGATAAACATGAATAAGAGAGAGATTTACTTCACTAGAGCAAGGCTTTACACAGAGACTAATAGTAGTAGTAGAGTAGTAGTAGTAAAGTAGTAGCAGTAGAGTAGTAGTAGTCAGTAGAGAGCAGTAGTCAGTAGCAGTAGTAGCAGAGCAGTAGTAGTCAGTAGCAGGTAGTCAGTAAGCAGTAGTAGTCAGAGAGCAGTAGTGTAAGTAGCAGTAGTAGTAGTAGAGTAGAGTAGCAGTAGCAGTAGTAGTCAGTAGCAGTAGTCAGTACAGTAGTAGTCAGTAGAGAGAGATGAGTAAGCAGTAGTAGTCAGTAGCAGATGTCAGTAGCAGAGTCAGTAGCAGTAGTTCAGTCAGTGAGTGTCAGAGTGCAGCAGGCAGTAGAGGTCAGTAACAGAGTCAGTACAGAGAGTGCATAGCAGTGCAGTAGGTCAGTACAGTGGGTAGTAGCAGTAGTGCAGTAGCAGTAGCAGTAAGCAGTAGCAGTAACAGTAGTGTCAGTAGCAGTAGTAGAGTAGCAGAGTAGTCAGTAACAGTAGTGTCAGTAGCAGTAGGCAGTAAGAGTAGTGTCATAACCCAGTGGCGTCGGAGCAGTGGTCGAAAGATGCGAACAGGTTCTAACTTAGTTGAATAAAGGTGCAGTAACAGGGGGTTTTCCATGGCCCAGGGGGTGCCCTCAAAAGAGTAGTTTCAGTAAGCGGGCAGTGAGAGAGGAGGCGAGTCTGAGTGAGAGGGTCGCCTACCAGGTTGCCCTGCGGTCAGAAACAGCAGGCACAAATTAACCAGCTGGCAGACAGCATGGCTGTCTAGCAGACAGTCAGGTGTCCAAGTAGTAGTAGTAGTAGAGTAGTAGTAGTAGCAGTAGCAGTAAGTAGTAGTAGTAGTAGCAGTAGTAGTAGTAGAGTAGTAGTAGTAGCAGTAGTAGTAGTAGTGTAGTAGCAGTAGTAGTCAGTAAGTAGTGCAGTACAGGTAGTTAGTAGAGTAGTCAGTAGCAGTAGTAGTCAGAGTAGCAGTAGTAGTCAGTAGAGCAGTAGGTCAGTAGCAGTAGTGTCAGCAGCAGGTCAGTAGCAGTAGAGTAGCAGTAGAGCAGTAGTGCAGTACAGTAGAGCAGTAGCAGTAGTAGTCAGCAGTAGCGCAGTAAGCAGTAGGTAGTAGCAGAGAGACAGAGTGTCAGTACAGTAGTAGTCAGACAGTAGCATAACAGTAGTGTCAGTAACAGTAGTAGTCAGAACAGTAGCAGTAGAGCAGTAGTAGTCAGTAGCAGTAGTAGCAGTAGCAGTAGTGTCAGTAGAGCAGTAGTAGCAGAGTAGCAGTAGTAGTCAGTAGCAGTAGTAGTCAGTAGCAGTAGTGTCAGGTACAGTAGTGTCAGTAACAGAGCAGTAAGTAGTCAGTAACAGTATGTCAGAGCAGTCAGAACAGTAGTGTCAGTAGCAGTCAGTAGTCAGTACAGTAGTGCAGTAAGTAGTAGTAACAGTAGTGCAGTACAGTAGGTCAGCAGGGTAGTAGTCAGTACGTAGTGTCAGTAACAGTAGTAGTCGTAACAGCAGGTCGAGACAGAGTGTCAGTAAAGAGTAGTAGTAAACAGATTAGTAACGTAGTGTCAGAGAGTAACAGTAGTGTCAGTAACTGTAGTAAAGTGTCAGTAACAGTAGTGTCAGTAGCAGTAGTGTCAGTAACAGTAGTGTCAGTAACAGTAGTGTCAGTAACAGTAGTGTCAGTAACAGTAGTGTCAGTAACAGTAGTGTCAGTAACAGTAGTGTCAGTAACAGTAGTGTCAGTAACAGTAGTGTCAGTAACAGTAGTGTCAGTAACAGTAGTGTCAGTAACAGGTCACAGTGTCAGTAACAGTAGTGTCAGTAACAGTAGTGTCAGTAACAGTGCAGTAGCTGTCAGTAACAGTAGTGTCAGTAGCAGTAGTGTCAGTAACAGTAGTGTCAGTAACAGTAGTGTCAGTAGGTACAGTAGTGTCAGTAACAGTAGTGTCAGTAACAGTAGTGTCAGTACAGTAGTGTCAGTACATGTAACAGTAGTGTCAGTAACAGTAGTGTCAGTAACAGAAACAGTAGGCGACAGTGTCAGTAACAGTAGTGTCAGTAGCAGTCAGTGTCAGTAACAGTAGTGTCAGTAACAGTAGTGTCAGTAACAGAGGCAGTCAGAGTGTCAGCAGTGTCAGAACAGTAGTGTCAGCAGAGTCAGACAGTAGTCAGTAACAGAGTGTCAGTAACAGTAGTGTCAGATAACAGTAGTGTCAGTAACAGTAGTGTCAGTAACAGTAGTGTCAGTAACAGTAGTGTCAGTAACAGTAGTGTCAGTAACAGTAGTGTCAGTAACAGTAGTGTCAGTAACAGTAGTGTCAGTAACAGTAGTGTCAGTAACAGTAGTGTCAGTAGCAGTAGTGTCAGTAACAGTAGTGTCAGTAACAGTAGTGTCAGTAACAGTAGTGTCAGTAACAGTAGTGTCAGTAACAGAAAGTTCAGTAACAGTAGTGTCAGTAACAGTAGTGTCAGTAACAGTAGTGTCAGTAACAGTAGTGTCAGTAACAGTAGTGTCAGTAACAGTAGTGTCAGTAACAGTAGTGTCAGTAACAGTAGTGTCAGTAACAGTAGTGTCAGTAACAGTAGTGTCAGTAACAGTAGTGTCAGTAACAGTAGTGTCAGTAGCAGTAGTGTCAGTAACAGTAGTGTCAGTAACAGTAGTGTCAGTAACAGTAGTGTCAGTAACAGTAGAATAAATATTAGTAGTAACAATAATAGTATTATTAATGGTAAGAGTATTATTATTATTATAATTATTATTACTAATAGTAGTAGTGGTGGTGGTAGTATTAGCAGTAGTGGTAGTGGTAATAGTAGTAGTAGTAGTAAAAGTAGCACTAGTAGCGAACACACACACACATACACACACAAACACACACATACATACATACACACACAAACACACACATACACACACACAAACACACACATACGCATACACACACACATACACACACACTTACACATACACACAGACACATACACACAAACACACACATACACACACACAAACACACACATACACATACACACACATATACAAACACACACACCTACACATACACATACACAAACACACACACCTACACATACACACAGACACATACACACAACACACACCAACACACACACACAAACACACACATACACATACACACACATACACATACACACACATACACACACACATACACACACACACATACACACACATACACATACACACAGACACACACACACAGATCCCTTTGTAGTTCTGCCTGGTCCTCGTCCGATTGAATTCTTCTCATCAATTTCACATCATCTGCAAACAGCGACACTTCGGAGTCTATTCCTTCCCAGTGTTGTTGTGTGTGGTCTGTGGATGGTGTGTGGATGTGTGTAGTTGGTAGTGTGTGTGTTGTGTGTGGATAGTGATGTGCTATGGTGGTGTGCAGTGATGTGGTTGGAGGGAGAGGAGGTGAGAGTGCTGGCAGGCTGAGTCCTCTGTACCACTCACCAGCCGAGACTCGCTGGACCACCTCGCTGTCGCTACTGAGACAGAGACCCAGTAGAGCACGAAGAGGCACCAACGAGTCTCGACCCTCAACCACAATAGTATACAACTAGTGATACAAACACACACACACACACACACAACACACACATACACATACACACACATACACACACACACACAAACACACACATACACACACACACATACACACATACACATACACACACACACAAACACACATACACATACACACATACACATACACACATACACATACACACACACACATACACACACACACTGGACGGAAGGAATAGACTCTGAAGTGTCCCTGTTTGCAGATGATGTGAAATTGATGAGAAGAATTCAATCGGACGAGGACCAGGCAGAACTACAAAGGGATTTGGACAGGCTGCAAGCCTGGTCCAGTAATTGGCTCCTGGAGTTCAACCCCACCAAGTGCAAAGTCATGAAGATTGGAAAAGGGCAAAGAAGACCGCAGACGGAGTACAGTCTAGGGGGCCAGAGACTGCAAACCTCAGTCAAGAAAAAAGATCTTGGGGTGAGTATAACACCAGGCACATCTCCTGAGGCGCACATCAACCAAATAACTGCTGCAGCATATGGGCGCCTAGCAAACCTAAGAACGGCATTCCGACATCTTAATAAAGAATCGTTCAGGACCCTGTACACTGTGTACGTTAGGCCCATACTGGAGTATGCAGCACCAGTTTGGAACCCACACCTAGCCAAGCACGTGAAGAAGCTCGAGAAAGTGCAAAGGTTTGCAACAAGACTAGTCCCGGAGCTAAGGGGTATGTCCTACGAGGAGAGGTTAAGGGAAATCGACCTGACGACACTGGAGGACAGGAGAGATATGGGGGGACATGATAACGACATATAAGATACTGAGAGGAATTGACAAGGTGGACAGAGACAGAATGTTCCAGAGATGGGACACAACAACAAGGGGACACAGTTGGAAGTTGAAGACTCAGATGAATCACAGAGATGTTAGGAAGTATTTCTTCAGTCACAGAGTGGTCGGGAAGTGGAATAGTTTGGGAAGCGATGTAGTGGAGGCAGGTTCCATACATAGCTTTAAGAAGAGGTATGATAAAGCTCATGGCGCAGGGAGAGTGACCCAGTAGCGGCCAGTGAAGAGGCGCTGCCAGGAGCTATGACTCGACCCCTGCAACCACAACTAGGTGAATACAACTAGGTGAGTACACACACACACATACATATATATATATATCACACACAATACACACACACAACACGTATAAACACCTGTCAGGAGAGATGATCAACAGTACTGCTGAACCGTTACTTGAAAGTCAACCCTCGAGACTAAGAATATACTCTCTGAGGGATAGCACTCTTGAGGACTAGCACTCTTAAAGACTAGCACTCTTGAGGACTAGCACTCTGAGGGCTAGCCCCTCTCTGTAACTGAATATACTCTGTATCATACCTGATTGCATACTGTGTTTTTAAAGTGCTGTTAGATCCTACGGTTTTAGTGTTAATAATAATATTATTATCAATGGTTAACACTTTACGCTTGCTAAAAAAAAAATTCTCAGACTGGCATAAAAAAAATATACTATTATATAAAAATTATTTTATTTTAGTTACCCATCCATCAGGCTGACGCATTAATATATATATATATATATATATATAATATATATATATATATAAATTATATATATATATATATATATATAAAATAATATAAATATAGAAATATAAATATAATATATATATATAAAAATATATAAATATCATAATATAAATATATATATAAATATATATATAATTTAAATATATATATAAATATATATATAAAAAATATATATTATAAATATATATAAATATAAAATATAAATATAATAAAATATATATATATAATATTATATAATATTATAATAATAATAAATATAATAATAAAATATAATATATTAAAAAATATATATATATATAAATATATATATATATATAATATATATATATAATATATAATATATATATATATATAATATATATATATATATATATAATATATATATATATATATATAATATATATATATATATATATATATATATATATATGTATATACGTATATGTATATATTCTAAATATAAATAATCTATGTTAGCTTAAGCTTAAGTAATATGAACATTAAATTTATCTACATCACATATATATTAAAAATATTAGTATGTATTATTTTATTGAAAAGTTTAACGATATATAAGTTAATTTAATCTTCTATTAAACTAGATATTAATGCGTCAGCCTGATGGATGGGTAACTAAAATAAAATAAATTTTATATAATAGTATATTTTTTTTATCCCAGTCTGAGAGTTTAAACTAATAAAGATTATAAATATAACCATAGTTTTTAAAGTGATGCAGTGGTAAGCCAGTGGAAGGCCTCGGTCAGATGACCAAAAGCTCCAGCTGTGGGTCATCATATAAGACCATCGTCTGGGAACACTTGTCCTGTTTCCTGACACATATAACCTAACCTACTTAAATTTAAGTGTAATCGGCTTTAGTCGTGATTTGATAGTCTAAAACGGTTCGAAACGTCGTAAGAAACGAATATTCGTGAATCCTGTCGTTGTTGCTATGTTTCTAACCTAACACTCACCCTGTCAATAAGTAAACAAGTCTTACTGCGTGTTGAATTAATAAACGATTGCAACAAGATTGTGAATAGATTGTAGTCAGGTACTCTATTCTATCTCCTCCACCTTCCAATCTCATGGTTTGTTAATGGGGTTTAAAGACTATCGACTACACTAGGGTCTTTAAAGGCTGTATGTAACCTTTTTCACCACCAGTCAAGAATAATACTTAAAATGGGTATTAATGTAAACTACCAGTGTATATACACCTCACGGTGTATATATCTCCTCCAAACAATACTTTAATACCTAAAATAGGAATTAAAATAGTCTCTCAGTGTATATACCCCTCAGACATATACATCTCAGGGTGTATATATATCTTCCCCACTTTCCAGTCTCATACAAATTAATTTAATTAGAAAGTCAAATGCAAAAAAAAGGTCACCCTTCAAGAAGGGTGAGTTGATGCGTGTAAAGGGCTCTTGATTCAATGAACTGGAGATACCCCCTCCCTCCCGTGGATTATACTTATTTACCTCCCATTTCCAATGCGATTATGACCCCCTGCGGTTTTAATGCTTACCTATGAATACAGCAGAATAAAATCAATCTATCATTCCCCCAAGACCACGAAAATGTGTTGTAAGTCTCTCCAGCAGAAACACAAACAAAAATAATTGAAGAAAAAAGAATTGGCCAGGTGAAACCTATTCAAGTTACCATAAAAATAATGAGAATTAATTTAGTTTGCCAATAAAAATAATAAGAAATAATTTAGTTTGTCAATAAAAATGGTAAGCTTGTTGTGTACATTGAATCTCGGGACTATAGATGTTGGTGGTCGTGCATACATCAATTCCCACCAACCATCTATTGACTTAGTGTTAAATTTACAACACAGCCAATCACAACACATAGACTGATCAAGTGACAGCAATGGATATCAACCAGAATAACCATTCGGAGAGCTAATGCAAAAATCAAATCTTTATTCAAAAAAATTGAATTGGAAAAAGATGGGTACCAGTTCGCCTTTACTGCGGACCTGGTGTGTACGTATCTGACACGAGCTTAATATTGGTAGCCTTTTTATACCGTGTGTTGGTTTTTAGCGTTATATTGCTACATACGATATGAATTCAATTTTAATCTGCCGAGGCTTGGTATATATGATGCTTCGCTAAACTCATTTTACAGTAATTACTTACATAGTGCCAACCTTCGTTCTACGCTACAACGCACCAACTGTTTATGGGTAAGTAAACTACGCCAATATACTGGCGCTTAAAGTTGCTCTACAATCCATTACGCACCGGAGTGATGTAGGTTGTGACCGCACACGTACGTGCACACGTACGTATACACGTACGTACATACGCATACATAGACTCTCTCTACGAGTGTCAATACATTAAAAGTGGAGGGTGTAACATAAATAAGGTGGTTAGGTACACACACTAGACCCTGCAAGTACATATAGAGAAATGAATACATAAATATATATAAGCAAAATAAACATAGTTAATACAAGAATACTAAAAAAATATTACATATATTATATTTGGCACATTATATATAGTATATATATATATATATATATATATATATATATATATATATATATATATATATATATATATATATATACGTATATATATATATATATATATATATATATATATATATATATATATATATATATATATATATATATATATATATATATATATATATATATATATATATATATATATATATATATATGCAAGCTTGTTTATTTCCTGACCGCTTCAAATGTATTGACATTTGATAGAGAGAGAGAGAGAGAGAGAGAGAGAGAGAGAGAGAGAGAGAGAGAGAGAGAGAGAGAGAGAGAGAGAGAGAGAGAGAGAGAGAGAGAGAGAGAGAAAGAAGAGAGAGAGAGAGAGAGAGAGAGAGAGAGAGAGAGTAGAGAGAGAGAGAGAGAGAGAGAGAGAGAGAGAGAGAGAGAGAGAGAGAGAGAAAGTTGTACATACCACTACACGTCTTCAAGCATCAACTCCCAGCACGCCCTCCATCTCTCCCACCTTCAAGGTTTTTCAATTAACTTGCTACCTCTCAACTCACTATGACAGCACCTCCGCCGCCACGGGTGACTGACACCTCGCTATTACCTCGCATTAAGGAGGTCAAAACCTCAGAACATTATCTCTGCGTAAACGAGGTCGAATATTAGTGGGATCGTTTTCAGGTGAAATTAAAATATAATTAGTTAATTGGTGGGAATATGCAGAGGTATACTCTTGTATATGGGGTTGCTAGGGTTGAGCAACACTATATATATATATATATATATATACTCTAACACTTAAGTCTTTAATATTCTCCTCAACAAACTTGTCTGAGCACCTAGCTAATTTGACGCTTTAGATTATGTAAGAAGTCTGTCTGATCAACTCATTTAATTCAACGAGGTGAGAAGCACAATTCTCCAGATTATATTTAAAAACTACGCAAAAAAATCACTTATGATTATTTTAATTAGTTATATCGTAATATAAAATCTCAAACCATTCCAAGTAGACAAATTATATGCAAATTTTGGTGGGATTTTATGCATTTTTAAGCAGTTGAATTTTGTGCAAATATGCCTAAAGGAATAAGTTTTCATCTACTGCCAGAATAAAAATACGTATTCTAGTTTGTTATGCTAATATATGACAGAATACAAGCTAACCTTAAATTTTTTGATAAAATTTAATTTAAATTTAAAATTTAAAATTTATTAAGAACAGAAAAATAAATATATATTATTTTAGGTTTGACAGAGAATTAACTTTAATATTTCCGTGGATTTATGTAAAATGCTCTTAT
>WNWK01000945.1:312500-322500 GCA_009830355.1 Cherax destructor
GCCGGCTATACAGAGCACCAGGACCCCGTGCCGGCTATACAGAGCACCAGGACCCCGTGCCGGCTATACAGAGCACCAGGACCCCGTGCCGGCTATACAGAGCACCAGGACCCCGTGCCGGCTATACAGAGCACCAGGACCCCGTGCCAGCAGTGGTAAACATTGAAAGGGACATCGTACTCGTGTATTCAGGAATTGCGAACCCAGATAAGGTCATGAAACGCAACCAGATGCCTAAGGCTAATAACGCGGGAAAATATGAAGGAGGAGAGAGAAGGAAGAGGAGGAGGAGGAGGAGGAGGAGGAGGGGGAGGAGGCAAGAGATAGAGATCGGAAAGAGGTTGTCAGCGTAGCCAAACTTAGGAAGGTTCAGGGGCGTGCCCTATGCAAGGAGATCAACAAGCAACTATTCTCTGTAGAGAATCTGATAACGAGACTGAGAGACCTAGAGACCTGATGAACCAGAAATTATCTATCTTTGTTTCTCCACAACACTTGAGAGATAATTTGTCTCGTGGGATCCAGTAATGAAGAGATTAAATCTCCTTAAGATAAGACTGACTCTTAAACTACTTAAGGCTAAAAAAAAGACTGCATTTTCTTAAAGAAAGACTGGAAGCAACTCACTCTGGACAAGAATAAATAGACTACGTCTTAATTCACAGGGAACCCGAACACTATGATGGCCCACAATGTAACTATCATATAGAATAGTGTAGCAACACTGCTGGTGTTCCCACAATGTAACTATCATATATAATAGTGTAGCAACACTGCTGGTGTTCCCACAATGTAACTATCATACAGAATAGTGTAGCAACACTGCTGGTGTTCCCACAATGTAACTATCATACAGAATAGTGTAGCAACACACGCTGCAGAAGGTCCCAGATTTGCTTTCCTAAAGAGTGAGATACTCATTCTGGAACGAGTGATTTACCAGCCGATGTGCCACCTTTTTGAGCTTTCCAGTCGTCCCCCAGGGCCTTCCCTCCTTCAGGAGCTGAGACGTGATGGACACTTACGGCTTCCCACCGGCATGATTTACGCCGAGGCTTGTCATAGTCCATTACTCTCTCTCGGCTGGTGTTTTGCTGCGGGTTCGGCTGCGCTGTTAAGGTGGCTTCTGAAGCCTTGGCCCCTCTGTGGCCCCTCTGTGGCCCCTCTGTGGCCCCTCTGTGGCCCCTCTGTGGCCCCTCTGTGGCCCCTCTGTAAGCCTTGTTGCTAAGGGATAGTAGTAGTAGTAGTAGTAACAGTAGTAGTACTGGTAGTAATAGCAGCAGCAGTAGTAGTAGTAGTCGTAGTAGTAGTAGCAGTAGTAGTCCTAGTAGTAGTAGTAGTAGTAGTAGTAGTAGAAGTAGTAGTCGTAGTAGTAGTAGCACCAGTAGCAGAAGTAGCAGTAGCAACAATAGCTTTACTAACAGCAAAATCTGGAGCAGCACTGAACACACAGTGTGGTGCAGGCTCGATGCTTCGTTTCCCGATCGCAAGACATGCTTCATTTGCCAGGGACCCCTGTCGAACCCTGTCACCCACTTCCGGACTTAGAATCAATTGTAAAGAAGCCGAAAGGCAGAGAATTCAAAGGTGCCGGAGATGAAGTCAAAAGCATTACCTTTGGCATCAGTAGAGGGACTCACTGTTCTACTACCAGCACACTACTACTACTAATACTACTACTACTACTACTACCATCACTACTTTCCTACTGTCACTTAATGATATAGAATTAGACACATGCAGAAGCGACAGTCTTCCTGCCGGTGCTTCAGAGTCTTCAGGACATCGGTGCTCTTCGCCAACTCCAAGACTCGTCTTTTGGTTTAGATAGCCACGTTAGGAGACACTAGGATATATTTATTAGAAAACGTTCCGGTCCTTGGACCTTGATCAAGGTCCAAAGACCCAAACGTTTTCTTAATGTGTCCTAGTGCGGTATCTATTACCACAGTCTTCACATGTTCTTGAATTTGTATTGATAAAGCCACTGGATGCCAAAACGTCTATGAAGATAGTCAGATGTTGTGGATGAATAGTTCGGAGAACCGACATATGTGTAACACATGTTGCACATGTGTTAATTCTATTTCTTGTCGGGATAGTATACCATTCATGTATACTACGACTATTACTTATCTCCTTCAAGTCACCGCCATGGACCAGCCAATTAAAGACCCCCCTTGAGGACCACCATCAAGGAGGGCCATCTAATTCCCTCGTTGTCTAGTCAGTAGTTAGTAGTCTTAATACACCGTCACACACACACACACACACACACACACACACACACACACACACACACACACACACACACACACACACACACACACACCTCATGGAGCAGGGAGAGAGGGGACCTAGTAGTGATCAGCGATGAAGTGGGGCCATGAGCTGTGACTCGAACCCTTGCAACCACAAATAGGTGAGTAGAAATAGTTGAGCACACACACACAACTTGGTAACTAACACACGACAGGCCTAGTGTCTAATCTACATGTGCTTAGGCCAAAATGGTAACACATACACACATACTATCCCCGGTGGCCTAGTGGGTAAAGCTCTTGCTTCACGCACGGAGGGGCCGGGTTCAATTCCCGGTGGGGCAGAAACATTTCGAAGTGTTTCCTTACATACACATACACACACACATATATACAACAGGCCTAGTGTCTAATTGACATGTGCCTAGGACAAAATGGTAACTATGAGGAGCTATGAATCGACCCCTGCAACCACAACTAGGTGAGTACACACAAGGCTAAGTTGACGGAGGTGGGAAGAAAAACTTTGTGTCAGCATTCAGGGCCACAACAAGAGAGAGTTGTAAGGGATGAACCTGCAAGACTAGATCTAGTATTTACCATGAGTACATTTTTACATGGGTGAACTAGAAGAGGAAAATCCTTGTAAACTACTAAATTTAGCGTCAGATAAATACATGAGTGAAAGGGGTTGAATTTAAGTGTGACTTACCCATGAGTTAAGAGGGTTATCAAAGCTTATTCCTTGGGTAGTATTGAAAATGGGTTGGGCAAATAGTTTTGTTAAGTGGATTTGGGTTTGAGGAGAACTTGCCTAATATGGGCCAATAAGCCTTCTGCAGTGTTCCTCCTTTCTCATGTTTTGAGCACTAGGTGTGGAGTGCAGGAGTGGAGTGTATAGGGTCATGAATGACCCTATACACTCTGATCCAAGAGACAAGCTCATCCAAGTGTTTAGCTTGTAAACAGTACAAGGCTATTTAGTGGGGCTGAAAGTGCCCCTACTATGTGGAACAAGTCACTTATGTACAGTTCAGGACATTCATTATAGGAAACGTTTCGCCACGAAACGTTTCCTCTAACAAGGGCCCTTTTCCACACCTTGTCTGTATCGCCAGACCATTTCTCTGTTCCTATCATAGCGGCTGTGAGATTTACTCAGTTTTGGAGACAATGTACGCGGTGAGAAGCTCTGGTAGTTCTGTCACACACCCTGGATACTGCTGGTAGTTCTGTCACACAGCCTGGATACTGCTGGTAGTTCTGTCACACAGCCTGGATACTGCTGGTAGTTCTGTCACACAGCCTGGATACTGCTGGTAGTTCTGCCTCATACAGCCTGGCTACTGCTGGTAGTGCTGCCTCATACAGCCTGGCTACTGCTGGTAGTTCTGCCTCATACAGCCTGGCTACTGCTGGTAGTTCTGCCTCATACAGCCTGGCTACTGCTGGTAGTTCTGTCACACAGCCTGGCTACTGCTGGTAGTTCTGTCATACAGCCTGGCTACTGCTGGTAGTTCTGTCATACAGCCTGGCTACTGCTGGTAGTTCTGCCTCATACAGCCTGGCTACTGCTGGTAGTTCTGCCTCATACAGCCTGGCTACTGCTTGTAGTTCTGCCTCATACAGCCTGGCTACTGCTGGTAGTTCTGCCTCATACAGCCTGGCTACTGCTGGTAGTTCTGCCTCATACAGCCTGGCTACTGCTGGTAGTTCTGCCTCATACAGCCTGGCTACTGCTGGTAGTTCTGCCTCATACAGCCTGGCTACTGCTGGTAGTTCTGCCTCATACAGCCTGGCTACTGCTGGTAGTTCTGCCTCATACAGCCTGGCTACTGCTGGTAGTTCTGCCTCATACAGCCTGGCTACTGCTAGTAGTTCTGCCTCATACAGCCTGGCTACTGCTTGTAGTTCTGCCTTATACAGCCTGGCTACTGCTGGTAGTTCTGTGTCATACAGCCTGGCTACTGCTGGTAGTTTTGCCTCATACAGCCTGGCTACTGCTGGTAGTTCTGCCTCATACAGCCTGGCTACTGCTGGTAGTTCTGCCTCATACAGCCTGGCTACTGCTGGTAGTTCTGCCTCATACAGCCTGGCTACTGCTGGTAGTTCTGCCTCATACAGCCTGGCTACTGCTGGTAGTTCTGCCTCATACAGCCTGGCTACTGCTGGTAGTTCTGCCTCATACAGCCTGGCTACTGCTGGTAGTGCTGCCTCATACAGCCTGGCTACTGCTGGTAGTTCTGCCTCATACAGCCTGGCTACTGCTGGTAGTTCTGCCTCATACAGCATGGCTACTGCTGGTAGTTCTGCCTCATACAGCCTGGCTACTGCTGGTAGTTCTGCCTCATACAGCCTGGCTACTGCTGGTAGTTCTGCCTCATACAGCCTGGCTACTGCTGGTAGTTCTGCCTCATACAGCCTGGCTACTGCTGGTAGTGCTGCCTCATACAGCCTGGCTACTGCTGGTAGTTCTGTGTCATACAGCCTGGCTACTGCTGGTAGTTCTGCCTCATACAGCCTGGCTACTGCTGGTAGTTCTGCCTCATACAGCCTGGCTACTGCTGGTAGTTCTGCCTCATACAGCCTGGCTACTGCTGGTAGTTCTGCCTCATACAGCCTGGATACTGCTGGTAGTTCTGCCTCATACAGCCTGGCTACTGCTGGTAGTTCTGCCTCATACAGCCTGGCTACTGCTGGTAGTTCTGCCTCATACAGCCTGGCTACTGCTGGTAGTTCTGTCACACAGCCTGGCTACTGCTGGTAGTTCTGCCTCATACAGCCTGGCTACTGCTGGTAGCTATCGCTTGTTCAGATCTCAGAAGCAAGGCTTCTCCTGGCCAACCCCAGACGGAGTTTCCTTATTAAAGTCCTGTTGATTCGTGAGAGTCAGGGTCGACATCGATGTCCACACTCTGGCGTCCTATACTCCGACCTACCCGTCCCTGGTGGACTCTCAGAAAAGCCTGTAGGTGCTCGACTCTCCTGTTAGGTACGGATGGGATTAAAGTGGGATAAATAGTTGAGAAAACTGAGTAGTTGAAGAATGAGAGAGTTGTGTTGAATTTGGGAATCTTTACTGAGGAAAGGTTTGGCCAGCCAGTGGCTTCATTGGTCCAATGCAGAGACGAAAGGTGGAAAATGAGGAGGAATTTGAGGTAATCAGTCCCTCACTCTGGAATCAATGTGCTCAGTCCATCAATTTTCAAGATTGATGGTAGTAGTAGTAGTAGTACTAGAAATAGTGGTAGTAGTAGTAGAGGTGGTATTATTATTATTATTATTACTAGTAGTAATAGAAGAAGAAGAAGAAGAAGAAGAATGTAAGTGGTCTCCCAGGCAATATTCCCACTGACACAGTGGTAGGTGCGGTATTCTTTGATCACCTTCCCACCACCTAGGGAGGGGAAGCTGAGAGAGGGAGAAGGAAGAGGAGGAGGAGGAGGAAGAGGAGGAGGAGGAGGAAGAGGAGGAGGAGGAGGAGGAAGAGGAGGAGGAGGAGGAAGAGGAGGAGATGGAGGAAAGAATCAATAAAACAGGTGAAAAAGAATTACTCTGAGTGAATTGGAAACAAATTCCTGATGGGGAGGGGGAGATTAATGGGTGTTTTTGATGGGGAGGGGAGATTAATGGGTGTTTTGATGGGGAGGGGAGATTAATGGGTGTTTTGATGGGGAGGGAGATTAATGGGTGTTTTTGATGGGGAGGGGAGATTAATGGGTGTTTTTGATGGGGAGGGAGATTAATTGGTATTTTTGATGGAGAGGGGAGATTAATTGGTATTTTTGATGGGGAGGGGGAGATTAATGAGTATTTTTATGGGGAGGGGGAGATTAATGGTAATTTTGATGGGGAGGGGGACATTAATGGTAATTTTGATGGGGAGGGAGATTAATAGTAATTTTGATGGGGAGGGGAGATTAATGGTAATTTTGATGGGGAGGGGAGATTAATGGTAATTTTGATGGGGAGGGGGAGATTAATGGTAATTTTGATGAGGAGGGGGAGATTAATGGGAATTTTGAGTTCATTTTCTTGTTGTCATTGTTATGATAATTATTATTAGTAATAGTAATAGTAATTTCAACTTCAAAAAAGATAAAAGAAACCTCCAAAGCCTTGAATCAAGATCCTCTTAAACAGTGTTAATAATTTTTCTCAAGTAATTTTTTCCCAGTAATTACCTACTAATAACATTTAGAAGGTAATTAATGGGCAGGTGATTAGAGTTAACTAAGGTGACCAGGACGCCCAGTCATTCCTATGTACTCGACTGAAGAAGCCTACTATGTGGGCGAAACGTTTCGCCTAGTGTGTGGGCGAAACGTTTCGGAATCAAGATATAAGTCTCTGTTAGGTTCAATAACACATAGTCACACTATATTTCAATTTATTAAGAAAAACTGTTCTAAGTCCTCTATAAGACTTAAATAACCAATTGTGGTTGATAGGTAATTGTGGTTGATGGGTAGTCATGGTTGATAGATAGTCGTGGTTGATAGGTAGTCGTGGTTTATAGGTTGGTGTAGATTCGCCGGTACTCTCCCGGTCCGGGTCTTGTCCAGATGGTGACCCGGCCTTGGCTCCCTGTCTTGGGAGTGTCTGAGACCTATGTTTCCCGTGGGAGGAGGTACAAGTACCCCCTCATCATCTGGGACCAACTATCCCCAGGCCTAGTCACATTCCCCGCCCTCAGGGGGCTCGTAGGGAGAAGCTAGGCACCCTTGTCTGCCATTTTCCCACGCCCCAGTGGGTCCGTGGGAATGACAGGCTTGCGAGCTGCAGATGGTAGCAAGCTCCAGCTTTGGCACCTACCCTGCCCTAGAAGGGCTGGGCATGGTCTGCCCTCGTGATTTATAGGTAATAGCAATATTAATAGGTATAAATATGTTATGGTTGATAAATGTTGCTCTTACCAGTAAGTTCTATACAATAAACCCTGAAGGGTTATCAAAATTTTCATAATAACTAACTTATTTTAGTAAATGTTAGTTAGTTTAGACTCTCAGGTAAGGACCCACTAAGTAAATGTTTTAAATATTGATTGTATATTATAATTTTAAAAAATCGGTTTTCTTAAATTTTAGTATTAGTATGTAATGTTTTGAATTTTGTTTTACAAAACAATATATATTTCACTTCAGAAAATGTAATGATTCCTTCGAAATTTATCTTTAAAAGAAATAAAATTGTAGATTAATATTAATGTGATTTATTACCAAAAGTTTAGTACAAACCGATTTTGAAATAAAAAAAATAGTTAATTATTAGTCATGGGGAGAGGAAGGCAATAAGGTTCGATCCAATGAATAAGATGGAAGCTCTGATTCATTGGAACAAGAACCCTTTAGCAGCATCAAGGTCAGTTGGTCACAAAGCCAAGAAGACAGTAAGCCAGCTCCACCAGGGACCTGTGGACACCATCCTGGCTTGACCTAATTATTATTTTTATTATTATTATATTGAAACATAAGCGGTGAACCCGCATGGGTCACACAGATGGCTAGACATGAGCAGCTGACATGAATATAAATATAGTGTGTAAGGTTAGATAAGGTTTGTCAGGAAACAGCACAAGTGTTTCCTGACGCTGGTCTTCAGGTTAGGTTAGGTAAGGTTTGTCAGGACACAGCACAAGTGTTTCCTGACGCTGGTCTTCAGGTTAGGTTAGGTAAGGTTTGTCAGGAAACAGAACAAGTGTTTCCTGACGCTGGTCTTCAGGTTAGGTTAGGTAAGTTTGTGAAACAGCAAAGTGTTTCCTGACGTGCTTCAGGTTAGTTAGGAAGGTTTGCAGACGACAAGTGTTTCCTGACGCTGGTCTTCAGGTTAGGTTAGGTAAGGTTTGTCAGGAAACAGAACAAGTGTTTCCTGACGCTGGTCTTCAGGTTAGGTTAGGTAAGGTTTGTCAGGAAACAGCACAAGTGTTTCCTGACGCTGGTCTTCAGGTTAGGTTAGGTAAGGTTTGTCAGGAAGGACTATTGGTACAAAGACAAGTGTTTCCTGACGCTGGTCTTCAGGTTAGGTTAGGTAAGGTTTCGAAAGATTTCGAGCGGTCTTCGATTAGGAGTCGAGGAACAGACGTGTTTCCTGACGCTGGTCTTCAGGTTAGGTTAGGTAAGGTTTGTCAGGAAACAGGACAAGTGTTTCCTGACGCTGGTCTTCAGGTTAGGTTAGGTAAGGTTCGTCAGGAAACAGGACACGTGTTTCCTGACGCTGGTCTTCAGGTTAGGTTAGGTAAGGTTTGTCAGGAAACATAAGTGTTTCCTGACACTGGTCTTCAGGTTAGGTTAGGTAAGGTTTGTCAGGACACATAAGTGTTTCCTGACACTGGTCTTCAACAACACATAGTTACACTATACTTCAATTTATTAAAAAACTGTTCTAAGTCCTCAATAAGACTTAACCAATCGTGGTTGCTAGGTAATCGTGGTTGATAGGTTGTTGTGGTTGATAGGTTGTGGTGGTTGATAGATATTCTTGGTTGATAGGGAGTCGTGGTTGATACATAATGAAGGAATCTTAGCCTCGGCGGCCTGGTCACAGACCGGGACGCGGGGGCATTGACCCCTGAAATCCTCTCCAGATATAAATTTCTTTATTTTTGATAAATGTTAGTCTCACCAGTAACTAATGTGTAACAAACCCTGACGGGTTATAAATATTTTTACTTCAATTTTATAGTTATGTAAATGATTGTTGTTCTTCTTGATTCGCCGATACTCTCCCGTCCCGGGCCTTTTCCAAGTGGTGGCCCGGCTTTGGCTCCCTGTCTTGGGAGTATCTCAGACTAATGTCTACCATGGAGGAGGTACAAGTACCTCCTCATCTTCTGGGACCAACTGTCCCCAGGCCTAGCCACATTCTCCCCCCTCACGGGGCTCGTAGGGAGAAGCTAGGCCCCTTGTCTGCCATTTTCCCACGCCCCAGTGGGACCGTGGGAATGGCAGTCTTGCGAGCTGCAGATGGTAGCAAGCTCCAGCTTTGGCACCTACCCTGCCCTAGAAGGGCTGGGCATGGTCTCCCCTCGTGGTTTATAGGTAATCTTTGTTAATACATAATGAAGGACTCAGCAATATCAACAGGTATAAATGTGTTATAGTTGATAAATGTTACTCTTACCAGTAAGTACTATATAATAAACCCTGACGGGTTACAAAATTTAAAAAAAAATCCTTAAAAGTTGTAAATGTTTTTCATATTGATTGTATATTATAATTTTAAAATATTGGTTTTCTTAAATTTTAGTATTAGTATGTAATGTTTTGAATTTGCTTTTACAAAACAATATTTATTTCATCTCAGAAAATGTATTGATACCGTCAAAATTAATGTTTAAAAGAAATAAAATTATAGATTAATATTAATGTGATTTATTACCAAAAGTTTAGTACAAACCGATTTTGAAATGAAAAAAAAAAATAGTTAATTATTAGTGGTAGCAAGCTCTGGCTCTGGCACCTACCCTACCCTAGAAGGAGCTGGATTGACCCGAGCGTCGGTAAGCTGGGATGGAAGCAGGATGGGTAAGGATAGAAATATGGGAAAAGGTTGGGTAAGGGTAGGAGGTAGGAATGTACAGGTGAGTGGCACGTCCACTCTGGGCGACATGTGCAGATAAACTGCAGGCGTTGTTGATAGGTGTCATCCATCACCAGAGTGCAGACTACTGGTGAGCCAGTGTCATCCATCACCAGAGTGCAGACTACTGGTGAGGCAGTGTCATCCATCACCAGAGTGCA
>WNWK01000945.1:332500-350839 GCA_009830355.1 Cherax destructor
GGACTTTCCCTTCTTTCGCTTTCACCTTGAGACCATCTTCTGAAATCGGCTGTCTTGCTTATTCTTTCATGAAGGAACAAGCAGAGAGAGAGAGAGAGAGAGAGAGAGAGAGAGAGAGAGAGAGAGAGAGAGAGAGAGAGAGAGAGAGAGAGAGAGAGGTGGAGGTAGGCCACATGGGCTTATACAGGTCACAGGGCCATGCCCGGGGTCACAGAGGTCACAGGGCCATGCTCGGGGTCACACAGGTTAGTTTGGTCTCCGCCCCTCGGCCAGACCACTGAAGGAAGGGTCTTCGCTAGAAGTATATTAATGTAGAATGTAAATGACTCTTAGACGAGAATATACTCAAAAATCCGGAAAAGGGGAATTAACGTACAATTGCTATGGATCCCATCACACATTGGATTACTCCTTCATGATAAAGTTGATATATTAGCCAAGAAGAGCACCCTGATGGAGAATGTAGACTATAACTTTGGTATATCTGTGTCTAGCATTAGAAATAATATTAGGAGAGAAGTAAATAATGAAAATGATTGTTATAGGAATGCAGTTAGAAGCCTGAGTAGATCTATAACCCACTATGATAACACGAACGTAGATCTATAACTCACTATGATAGCACGAGCGTAGATCTATAACTCACTATAATAACACGAACGTAGATCTATAACTCACTATAATAACACGAGCGTAGATCTATAACTCACTATGATAACACGAACGTAGATCTATAACTCACTATAATAACACGAACGTAGATCTATAACTCACTATAATAACACGAGCGTAGATCTATAACTCACTATAATAACACGAACGTAGATCTATAACTCACTATGATAACACGAGCGTAGATCTATAACTCACTATAATAACACGAGCGTAGATCTATAACTCACTATGATAACACGAGCGTAGATCTATAACTCACTATGATAACACGAGCGTAGATCTATAACTCACTATGATAACACGAACGTTGATCTATAACTCACTATAATAACACGAGCGTAGATCTATAACTCACTATAATAACACGAGCGTAGATCTATAACTCACTATGATAACACGAGCGTAGATCTATAACTCACTATAATAACACGAGCGTAGATCTATAACTCACTATAATAACACGAGCGTAGATCTATAACTCACTATGATAACACGAGCGTAGATCTATAACTCACTATAATAACACGAGCGTAGATCTATAACTCACTATAATAACACGAGCGTAGATCTATAACTCACTATATAACACGAGCGTAGATCTATAACTCACTATATAACACGAGCGTAGATCTATAACTCACTATGATAACACGAGCGTAGATCTATAACTCACTATGATAACACGAGCGTAGATCTATAACTCACTATGATAACACGAGCGTAGATCTATAACTCACTATGATAACACGAGCGTAGATCTATAACTCACTATGATAACACGAGCGTAGATCTATAACTCACTATGATAACACGAGCGTAGATCTATAACTCACTATGATAACACGAGCGTAGATCTATAACTCACTATGATAACACGACGTAGATCTATAACTCACTATGATAACACGAGCGTAGATCTATAACTCACTATAATAACACGAGCGTAGATCTATAACTCACTATGATAACACGAGCGTAGATCTATAACTCACTATAATAACACGAGCGTAGATCTATAACTCACTATGATAACACGAGCGTAGATCTATAACTCACTATGATAACACGAGCGTAGATCTATAACTCACTATGATAACACGAACGTTGATCTATAACTCACTATAATAACACGAACGTAGATAAGTACGTTTATGGAGTAACTTGCGTTGTAAAGACTGCCTGATATGGTAGTGGCCAGACTTAGTCTTGGTTACATGTATACTTCTCTCGCTGTGTATTTACAAACTGTCAGTATACTCCGGCATCAGCATACACTGTGTATGTATATCTTTAACAGTATATGAAACTGTTCATCTAGCCTGTTGCTGCTGGCTAACTCTTTCTCTCTCTCTATCGTGAAGTTACAGCCCTCAGTGTTAAAACAGCTTACATATAAACCTGGTTTAATAAACACATTAAAATTCATAAAAGAAACCCTCTCAGTGTTAAAACCACTTACATATAAACCTGGTTTAATTAAAAACATTAGAATTCATACTGGAGAGAAACCCTCTTAGTGTTCAGTTTTAAAACAACATACATATAAACCTGGTTTAATGAAACACATATAATTCACACTTGATAAAAACCACATATGCTCTGAGCATCTCAAAGATACCTGGCAAAGCTCACCCCACAAGGCACATAAGAATCCACATCATTCCCGGGTGTTACACATGTGACTGATACCTTAACTTGTGGGTGTTGTATACCACTAGTGCTATGGGACAAAAATACGAATGAGGAGGGCTAGAAGAGGGGGCAGTCGCCATTGCATAAAACCACTATATACACTAGTGGATTTGTCCAATGGTGACTCCGCCTCCTACTGTTTCTACTCCTCTGGCTGCAGTATATAGGGGGACAGCAGGTGTCTAAAACCATTTATTCAAACATCTGATGCGCTAGACCACTACACAGTAGATCTACACAGAGTCATCCCTTGTTACACGCATTTTCGTGCCAATATATCCTAAATTGCAAACCCTAACCTGTTTGTCCAATGTGATTATTTTTACAGTTGCTACAAGGGATAGTCTTGACTACAGTAGTGGACACTGGTTGTTAGGTAGTTGGCCTTCTTTATAGAACAGGTCTGATAAATATTTGAGTGATAGGGGATTGGATTGTATGAAATGAGATATACAACCATACGTGTGTGTGTGTGTGTGTGTGTATTTTGTTAGAGACGGTGCCGAACTTAACAGAGGGTTTCTGCTAGGAGATATAGGTGTATGATATAGCAGATTAAGGGAGGTGTATGGAGTGTGAATATTGTAATGGTATGCAATACAGACAAGTTGATAGGTAAGACACATGTGCAGCAGGTGTGTAACTTCCGAAACGTATCGCCTACACAGTAGGCTTCTTCAAAACTACGTTTTCTGGGGTGATGGAGTGATTACCTCGTCTTTACCTCTCTACTGCTTCCTCTGTACTAGACTGAAGAAGCCAACTGTGTAGGCCAAACGTTTTGGAATAAAGATACCTAACTGTTGCATATGTGTCTTACTGTATGGAGTGTTATATCTTTTTTCTCTCTCTCTCTCTCTCTCTCTCTCTCTCTCTCTCTCTCTCTCTCTCTCTCTCTCTCTCTCTCGATCATAACCACCCTGGAGGTCATTCATCACCAAGGTACCGACGTGCACCACCAACAGCCAGATAAATCACTTTCTGAGAAGCAGCTGTCTTACATCCTAAAAGTTGTTTATCTCAGTTATACACACGCACACACATACACACCACACACACACACACACACACACACACACACACACACACACAGGCAGGTAGAATCCATACACAGCTTTAGGAAGTGATATAAAGCTCAAGGAGCAGGGGAGAGTGGACCTAGTATCGACCAGCGAAGAGTACGGGGTCAGGAGCTATGAATCGACCCCTGCAACCACAAATACGTGAGTACACACACACACACTCACATCAGTTGCGATGCCAGCTGTGTCCTGACTTGCGACGCGACTTGCGACAGCACGTTAAATCCCACAAAAAAACACTTTACTCAGTACTATCACTCCCACACATGCCTGCATGGTGCTCAAGACCCTGCCACTTAAAACCTTCACAACGTCCTTCCCACCCTCCTAGGACGCCCCATACCCATCCTATTCTCTCTAGATTTATATACCCACTAAATCACCCTATTCTCCTCCCTCCTTCCTAAAAGACCAAACAGTTTCACAACCTTCTTCTTGCCTCATTAGTGGACCTTACGAGTCCCTACACCCTATTCAAATATCCTTCTCTGCATAATACTCACATCACACATAGCCTTCAAACACGACATCTCCTCTGACTCCAGCCTCCTCTGACTCCAGCCTCCGCTGACTCCAGCCTCCTGACTCAGCCTCTGACTCCAGTCCTCGCCAGCCCTCCTCGCCCCCTCCTGACTCCAGCCTCCTCTGACTCCAGCCTCCTCTGACTCCAGCCTCCTCTGACTCCAGCCTCCTCTGACTCCAGCCTCCTCTGACTCCAGCCTCCTCTGACTCCAGCCTCCTCTGACTCCAGCCTCCTCTGACTCCAGCCTCCTCTGACTCCAGCCTCCCTGACTCCAGCCTCTGCTCAGCCTCCGACTCAGCCTCCTCTGACTCCAGCCTCCTCTGACTCCAGCCTCCTCTGACTCCAGCCTCCTCTGACTCCAGCCTCCTCTGACTCCAGCCTCTGACTCCAGCCTCCTCTGACTCAGCCTCCTCTGACTCCAGCCTCCTCGACTCCAGCCTCCTCCCTCCTGACTCCAGCCTCCTCTGACTCAGCCTCCTCTGCTCAGCCTCCTCTGACTCAGCCTCCTCCTGACTCCAGCCTCTGACTCCAGCCTCCTCTGACTCCAGCCTCCTCTGACTCCAGCCTCCCTGACCCAGCTGACTCAGCCCTGAGCCTTGACTCGCCTCTGACTGCAATCCCACACACTATCCACCACATACACACACACGACACACACGCTGATCAGTGAAGAGGCAGGGCGAGCTATGAATCGACCCCTGCAACACAAAATGTGAGTCACACATATTTACAGATGTTGACGAATACACGCGGGGAGAGTCAGGAAGTAAGTCAAGGGGAGTATGTGAAGTACAAGGGGGAGTATGTGAAGTACAAGGGGGAGTATGTGAAGTACAAGGGGGAGTATGTGGGTAAGTACAAAGGGAGTAAGTCAAGGGAGTTGAAGTACAAGGGGAGTATGTATAGTCAGGAGTATGTAGTACAAGGGGAGTATGTGAAGTACAAGGGGAGTATGTAAGTACAAGGGGAGTATGTAAGTACAAGGGGAGTATGTAAGGGAGAAGTACAAGGGGAGTATGTTAAGTACAAGGGGGAGTACAAGGATAGTAAGGAAGTAGACAAGGGGAGTATGTAAGTACAAGGGGAGTATGTAAAGTACAAGGGGAGTATGTTAAGTACAAGGGGAGTATGTAAGTACAAGGGAGAGTATGGATAGTACAAGGGGAGTATGTAAGTACAAGGGGAGTATGTAAAGTACAAGGGGAGTATGTAAGTACAAGGGGAGTATGTAAGTACAAGGGGAGTATGTAAAGTACAAGGGGAGTATGTTAAGTAAAAGGGGGAGTATGTAAGTACAAGGGGAGTATGTTAAGTACAAGGGGAGTATGTAAGTACAAGGGGAGTATGTAAGTACAAGGGGAGTATGTAAAGTACAAGGGGAGTATGTTAAGTACAAGGGGAGTATGTATAGTACAAGGGGAGTATGTAAGTACAAGGGGAGTATTTAAGTACAAGGGGAGTATGTAGTACAGGGAGTATGTAAGTACAAGGGGAGTATGTTAAGTACAAGGGGAGTATGTAAAGTACAAGGGGAGTATGTAAGTACAAGGGGAGTATGTAAGTACAAGGGGAGTATGTAAGTACAAGGGGAGTATGTAAGTACAAGGGAGTATGTATAAGTACAAGGGAGTATGTAAGTACAAGGGAGTATGTAAGTACAAGGGGAGTATGTAAAGTACAAGGGGAGATGTATAAAGGATGTAAGTACAGGGGAGTATTATAGTACAAGAGGAGCGAGTATGTAAGTACAAGGGGAGTATGTAAAGTACAAGGGGGTATGTTAGTACAGGAGTATTAATAAATGAAGAATTAAACAGGGATCTAATCCTCGGCTCACTATGCTAATCCACGTCAACCCATTTAAACTAATTAAATCAACCTGCTTCTCTCTCTCTCTCTCTCTCTCTCTCTCTCTCTCTCTCTCTCTCTCTCTCTCTCACACTTAGATACTCTCTCTCTCTTTTTACACACTTGAGATCTCTGACTTACCTCACCTTATTTAAAAAACCTTAACCTAGCAAAAACCTAATTAATTTTTAATTGTTATGGAATACGAATAGGGAAGAGGATGGAGACAGAGAGCTAGCTTTAATGAAGCTCTCTTTATTTCATCAAAAAACCTGAATTTCAGAATATTTTGTGTTTGCTTTATTCAGATACGACACTGATAACGGCCTCTGTTTCCCAGCGACAAAATGAGGCCTCTATGGTCACTTGTAATAAGGTTGATTTATTGGTGGCTTTGGTTGCCTGGTTGTAGATACTAAACCGACTTCTACAACTACTACTACTACTACTACTACTACTACTACCACCACTACAACTACCACTACTATTACCACTACTACTACCACTCCCTTAGTAATTGAATTTCCCTCATTCTTCTGTAAATTTTATTGGACAGAGAACCGACAGGTTGGTAAATTAGACACATGTGCAACACTTGGGTATCTTTATTGAGGAAACGTTTCGCCCCACAGTGGCTTCATCAGTCCAATACAAAGGAGAATGGTGGAGAACAGGAGGAGTTTGAGGTAATCAGTCCCTCAACCTTGGGACTTATATACTGTAGACAGGAGAGGTGCAGCAGTTGCAGGTGGTGTCACATTTGACCAGTGTGGAAGGTCATTCTACTTTGTATTGGACTGAAGAAGCCACTGTTGGGCGAAACGTTTCCTCATTAACGATACCCAAGTGTTGGACACGTGTCTAATTTACCAACCATATTCGACATTGAACTTGGGACCTGGTACTACACAACCTGGGACCTGGTACACAACTTGGGACCTGGTACACAACCTTGGACCTGGTACACAACCTGTGACTTGGTACTACACAAACTGGGACCTGGTACACAACTTGGGACCTGGTACTACACAACCTGGGACCTGGTACACAACTTAGGACCTGGTACACAACTTGGGATCTGGTACACAACCTGATACTTGGTACACAACCTGGGACCTGGTACACACCCTGGGACCTGGTACACAACCTGGGACCTGGTACACAACCTGTGACTTGGTACTACACAAACTGGGACCTGGTACACAACCTGTGACTTGGTACTACACAAACTGGGACCTGGTAGTACATAACCTGGGACCTGGTACTACACAACCTGGGATCTGGTACTACACAACCTGGGACCTGGTACTACACATCCTGTGATCTGGTACACAACCTGGGACCTGGTACACAACCTGGGACTTGGTACTACACAACCTGGGACCTGGTACACAACCTGGGACCTGGTACTACACAACCTGGGACCTGGTACTACACAACCTGGGATCTGGTACTACACAACCTGGGACCTGGTACTACACAACCTGGGACCTGGTACACATCCTGGGACCTGGTGCACATCCTTGGACCTGGTACTACACAACCTGGGACCTGGTACACAACCTGGGACCTGGTGCACATCCTGGGACCTGGTACACAACCTGGGACCTGGTACACATCCTGGGACCTGGTGCACATCCTTGGACCTGGTACTACACAACCTGGGACCTGGTGCACATCCTGGGACCTGGTACACAATCTGGGACCTGGTACAGAGTTTCGTTTCTTGAGAAATTACAGAACTTATCATCTAAGACAATTATGCAAATCACTGCATTAACCTGAGAGATGAAAATATGCAAGTGTCGGTTCCTTCTTCATCTTTCTTCTTCTTCTTCCTCTTATTCTTCTTCTTCTGCTCTTCATGATAATAATAAAGAAATAATAATAATAAATAATAATTAAAAGATGATGATAATAATAATATTAATAATAATAATAATAATAATAATAATAATAATAATAATAATAATAATAATAATAATAATAATAATAATAATGTCATAATAATTTTCTTCTTCCTCTTCTACCATCGTGATAAGATCTTCAGTTGGTCAGATATATATTCCCTCTGGGATAGCAACTGACCATCTTAGGAGGTGCAATACAACTCACTATCTCAACCACTCCATCTATCCCAACCACTTCGTCTATTGGTCCTAAATGAAATCCTTTTTTTAAGCTGACTGATTCCTTCCACATCACTCCAGACAAGAAAAAAAATTGGTGGTGTCGAACCTGTGTCCTCTGTTCCTTCACACAATTCGTTATCCTGACATCTGCCCCTTTCAGAATATCCCCATTTCTACCAAACCCTCTACTCCCCCAAAATTCTCATATTTTTCCCCTACTCAGTCCCACTCACTCTTACCCCAAAACCCTACACAAGGCCCCTTCACTCTTAAACTAAAAAACCTACACAAGGCTCCCTCACTCTTAAACCAAAAACCCTACACAAGGGCCCCTCACTCTTAAACCAAAAACCCTACACAAGGGCCCCTCACTCTTAAACCAAAAACCCTACACAAGGCCCCCTCACTCTTAAACCAAAAACCCTACACAAGGCCCCCCCACTCTTATCCTTAAACCTAAACAAGCCTACACCTCACCCCTAGACAAATGTCCCTTTCCAACTCGTCAAAAAGTCACAACCCAAACCCCCATCCCCCAAAAATCCCCCACTTCTAACCAACCAACCAACATCAAGTTTTTGGGGTACAGTGAGTCACTGGAGGATACTGGCTGGTCATCGCTCCTCGTCTCTATACCTGAGGCTGAAGTCTTCCAGTCAGACACGTTTCCGAGCAACAAAGGCATGTAAACACGGTAACTCTTTTATTTGAGGTCGTAAAATAAAGTTATATTGTTTTTTTGGGGGGAGTTATATGCTCTTTTTCACAGGGCACACCCGTCCTCCCCCCTTCAGTAGGTAGGTATGACGCGTGTCACCAACCGGATCTTACAGTCTTGAATTCTCTGCCTTAAATGTCGTGTTGGGGGAAAAAATTGTTTTCGAAACTGTTGAAGAATTATGTAAGGTGAGAAGAGCAGGGAAGTGGCTTGGCTTCTTTCTTCTTGTTGCTGTTCTTCTCTTTCTTGATGTTGTTATTCTTATTATTTTTTTCTTGTTCTTCTTGTTATTTTTTTTTTGTCATTCCTCTTCTTGTCATTCTTCTTATCATTCTGCTTGTAATTTTTCTTCTTCTTCATTTGTTTAAGATGCTAAAATGTTTTGGTTCTTTAGCACAACATTTGACAGGACTTCCTCAGGTAGACAAAGGATCGTGTGATCCTTGATGGTAAACCGAGATCCTTTCTCAATGGTAGTCCTTTAGTGGTCCTTGTGTGTCTTGTAGGATGTTTTTGATAGATCCTTCTCAAGAAACTTCCTCAACACTGCTCCTTCGGCAGTCCCGAGGTGCTAGTGGTATCTTAAAGGATGTCCTTGAGAGATCCTTTACAGTAAGGGAAAACTTTCTTCAACAGGACTCTAGCAGAAATCCTCAAATGATTCTTGATTGAGGCCATGAGCCTTCCTAAGCAGGATTCCACCAGCAGTCCCTGGGCCCTTATGTAGCTGAATGGACTTCCTGGGGTAGTATCGACGATGTATCAACCCTTCCTCACGAGGACTCCACCAACAACCCCGAGACTCTTTATGTGTCTAGCAAAACCAGACCAAGAGCGTTTCCAGCATGCCTGGATTCCTCTAGAATAAGCTCAATAATTCTGATGGAGTAAATAAACAAGGAGGTCCTTTGGCACCCACTGGCTTTGATTCTAAAATCATTCAACCTACATGTAGAAGTTTATCAGGTCACAGAGGGAAATGTCTTGTTCTTGGACTCGTGCCTGTTCTTCGTCCTCTGATTTTCCATCTGCCTGAACGACTTGCAGCAGAGGTGGCCTGTGGGGGGGCCTGCAGACTAACACCAGATAGGAGCCTGCAGACAGGATGCGGGGAGAAAGTGTGCTGCTGGGAGGAGCTGACAAGTGATTACGGGGCGGAGGGGTGCTGTCAGCCACCGTTGCTGTCAGCCACCGGTGTTGTCAGCCACTGGTGCTGGCTGGGCTGGCCGCCTGCCATCACTGAGGGCGCGGTGCTCGCTCCCATTGATTATTTACATTGAGGACGAGTTTTTACCTCGGCCTCATGCTTATTCTTATCTCTAGTAACTATTCCAGGGACTGATGTCATGCCGAGCGCGCGCGACAGAAAGGAAGATGCGCTACCTAATACGGCAAGGTCACAGCGCAGGTGCAGCCGCAAGAGCTTGCTGATGGCAGCCAAGCCCGGCTTCTCCACCTCTAGTTGACATATATAGAGACGTGGATTGACGTTTCCCAACGGGTTCTCTTTGAGATCTTTGCTTTGACGGCTCCAGCGGGTAAAGTCCAGGTGGATTATCATCCACGCTTTGGCTTTGAATACTATCTGAGAGGGCTGAGGAATCATTATTAGGTATTCCTTCGAGGATACTTGATTCTTCCACCCCCTTGCTTCCCTTCCTCCCGATTTTCAATTTGATTTCGCTCATAACTTGAGAATCCCTGTGCCGATCGGGTTCAAATTTCGAACACCGGTGTATGGGAACGAGGACCAGATTCTAGGAGTAACTGGCGAGTGCAGGTGTATCAAGACCGAAGTTATTTAAAGCTATTACCAGCATCCCGGAGTGGCTGGGAAAATACTACTACTACTAATAATAATAATAACAGTTGGACGAGGGAGAAGAATGAACTTTAAGAGTGTAGGAGAAGACTTGAGCATTTTATGTGCAAAAAAATATTGGAAAATATTGATTCTGGTTGACTTTCACTATTCAGATAGTATATGTTAGTGTTTCTTCTGAGTAACATCAGTACTAATTGATACATCTTGCAGCTAGGATAGTAAGCAGGATAGTACACAAGATGATAACTAGGATATTACCCAGGATAGTACCCAGGAGGATAACTAGGATATTACCCAGGATAGTACACAGGATGATAACTAGGATATTACCCAGGATAGTACCCAGGATGATAACTAGGATATTACCCAGGATAACTAGGATAGTACCCAGGATGATAACTAGGATATTACCCAGGATAGTACCCAGGATGATATCTAGGTTATTACCCAGGATAGTACCCAGGATGATAACTAGGATATTACCCAGGATAGTACCCAGGATGATAACTAGGATATTACCCAGGATAGTACCCAGGATGATAACTAAGATAGTTCCCAGGATATTACCCAGGATGATAACTAGGATATTACCCAGGATGATAACTAGGATATTACCCAGGATAGTACCCAGGATGATATCTAGGATATTACCCAGGATAGTACCCAGGATTATAACTAGGTTATCACCCAGGATGATAACTAGGTTATTACCCAGGAGAGTACCCAGGATGATATCTAGGATATTACCCAGGATAGTACCCAGGATTATAACTAGGTTATCACCCAGGATGATAACTAGGTTATTACCCAGGATAGTACCCAGGATGATAACTAGGTTATTACCCAGGATGATAACTAGGATATTACCCAGGATAGTACCCAGGATGATAACTAGGTTATTCCCCAGGATAGTACCAAGGTAGTGCCTATACGTGGTTGCAGGAGTCGAGTCACAGCACACATTGTGTGTGTGTGTACCACACTACTAGTGTTAATGGTACAAAAGTAGTACAGTAATTGTGCAACAATGGTACAGTAATGGTACAACAATGATACAGTAATGGTACAACAATGGTACAACAATGGTACAGTAATAGTACAACTGATAACACCCAGATGGAGAACCAACCAACTACCAGGAGGGTAGTGAGCTTAGGGAGACAGGTGGAGAGTAGTGATCTTAGGAAGATAGTTGACTGCTAGTGATCTCAGGAAGACAGGAGACTGCTAGTGATCTCAGGAAGACATGAGACTGTTATTCATCTTAGTAAGACAGCAGACTGCTAGTGATCTTAGTAAGGAAGGAAGTACTAGTGATCTTAGTAAGACTACTAGTGATCTTAGTAAGATAAAAAACTGCTAGTGATCTTAAGAAGACAGGAGACTGCTAGTGATATTAGTAAGACAGCAGACTGCTAGTGATCTTAGTAAGGAAGGAAGTGCTAGTGATCTTAGTAAGACAGGGACTACAAGTGATCTTAGTAAGACAGGAGACTATTAGTGATCTTAGTAAGACAGGAGACTACAAGTGATCTTAGTAAGACAGCAGACTGCTAGTGATCTTAGTAAGGAAGGAAGTGCTAGTGATCTTAGTAAGACAGGGACTACAAGTGATCTTAGTAAGACAGGAGACTGCTAGTGATCTTAGTAAGAAAGGAAGTGGTAGTGATCTTAGTAAGACAGGAGACTACTAGTGATCTTAGTAAGACAGGAGACTACTAGTGATCTTAGTAAGACAGGAGACTACTAGTGATCTTAGTAAGACAGGAGACTGCTAGTGATTTTAGACAGGTAGACAGCAATGAACACTCTCACGAAGGCCATTTCTTCCTTTGATTCTTCTTGTTCCATCCGTTTGTTTATCTCTTCTCTCACTTCTCTTCCTGTCCACCCTATTCTCCCTTTCTACTCTCTCTCTCTCTTGCTCCAGTCAGACTGGATGCTACGCACTTCCCCGGCCACCCGACAGTCAGATAATTAACGTGTCTTCGAAATGGCTTTCTTCTCGAGAGTAAACAAGCCAGAGAGCTAACCCACTGGATGGGTAAACAAGCCAGAGAGCTAACCCTCTGGATGGGTAAATAAGCCAGAGAGCTAACCCACTGGATGGGTACTCTCCAGGGACTTATGGGACTGCCTAGCCCCGGGGCTAGCTAACTGGATAAGCAAACCCGTTCTGTAATTACAGCATTGTGCTATTGGACGATTTGCGCTGCTTGCTTTTCACTGTGATCGATACTTTTCAGAAATTTTGAGTTGGTGATGCTTGTGGTGGCTGAGACGTTTCGCCCCCTCGGTGGATTTCTTCTGTCGAAATGGTGGTGGCAACAGAAGCAGTAGGGAGGTGATTATGAGGGGGTCGGTCCTCTCAGTCTTGATGAAGTTTGGGGTAGTCAGTCTCTCAGACTTAATGAAGTTTGGGGGGGTCAGTCCCTCATTCTTGATAAGTATTCAGAAATGAAGAGTGGGAAAGATGCACTTAATATGGCATCTGAACACACACCATGACTCATATCTACATCTCCACTACATTGTATTTCGACTGAAGAAGCCCGTCCAGTCTGTAGAGGGACCCAACTGATGCACTGGTCCCTATAGTAAACCACGTTTATAAGGGATATCTTAACCTAGATCACCTCCGGGTATGAGCACCGCAAACCACAAAGATGCCATTAAGCGACCGCAAAACAACGCGCTTACCCACCACAAAGGGGCAAAAAGTGGACGCTAAAGTGGTGAGAATTTCGCCCATGCAGTGGGGCGTGTGTGCTATACTTGGAGTGTACCTGGGAAGGATTTCGGGGGTCAACGCCCCCGCGGCCCGGCCTGTGACCAGTTCTATCTTCATAACTATGTACGGGTTGTACTTATAACGGCTGCATCACGGCTGTTCACGTGATTTCCAACCTCTGCCCATGTGATCTGGCATCAGCCAATGATAGGCCTGCCTTTTGAATGCCTCAGCGCCAGGCGGCCTAGTGTTCAGTTACCATCGAGACTCAGTGCAGGACAGACGGACACAGGCATAGGCTCTCAGCTCCCATATATCCAACGCCTCATTAAACGCTACCAAAACCCAAGCTCATCGTCTGTTAATATTACCAAATCTATGAAAAGAACCCCACAACACAAATGGTGGCAGCTCGTGGGCGTAGATTTTGAGTATTTTGAGCGGAATTGAGAGAAGGAAGAAGCCGGTGTGAGAGAGTACCGCCGCGGGCGTCAATATCAACCGTCGCCAGCGACTCACCTTCCCCTCACCCGTGTCGTCATCCAAGACTCTTCTGAAGCAGTGTTTGTTCTCACAGCTTGTATCAGAGAGTTATAACAGTTCTGCGGAATGTGAAGTTCAAATTCAGTCCTAATAGCTTTGTGCATTACGTATTAACGTAGCCGAGCGGTCAAGAAACTAGTAAAACTGTCACTCCTGTCTGGAATCCAGTCATAATTGCACACAGGATAGTGTACTATCCCTGTGATGGCTCTTGTTCAAGTGGTAGTTCCTTTCCAGGGGACGCCTTGTTGAGTAAAGACTGTTTGATATGAGTTATGCCATCTCTTGTTGTCACTTGCCGCCTGCAGAAAGACGTTTATGTGGCTAGTGTTTACTAGAGTGTCTGTTGTGTTGTGTTCCAGATAGTGATATTATCCCAGTTGACAGTAAGTCCTTTGCAGAGTAAAGTGTCGTGTGTCGAGTAATTATTACCTGCAGTAAGAGATAGTGAGAGCCATTCTCCTTTGTTCATACTTTGTGTTATTGAGCTATCTATTTCACCCGGGGAGAGTCCTTCCACTCCACCGTGCCGTTCATTCCTCCAGTAGGAAAGTGTTCCCAGTTCTTAGTGAATAAAGGAAACTCAGTTTAAGAGATTAGTTGCATTTGCTAGCCGAGTCCTTACTAAGACTGAAGGCAATTATACAGTTACGCAAATCCAATGTAGTTGCTGATGCTTTGTCGCGTCATGTCAGTGTAGTAACTGCCGATCCTCCATTTAGTGCTGAGGATGTAAAGACTGCTCAAAGACAAGACCCCTTGTGGTCTGGTGTGGTTCGATTCCTGCTCCAGGAAGATCTTATTCTCTCTGTGAAGCAACCAGCACCCATTAGTGACTTTGTTATGAACCAAGAATTACTGTATCGCACTACCGAGTTGGGTAATCCTAGTAGAAGAGTATACCAATTAGTAATTCCACAGTCACTAGTGAAAGTAGCCTTGCAGCTAGTTCACGATGTACCAGATGTTGCACATCCTGGTATGGATCGTTCTGTGAAACAAGCCAGATTGAAATACTTTTGGCCTCGTATGTCTACCGATATTACTGAGTATGTCACAGGTCCTAATCCAATCCAGATCTTTCCTACTACTAGTGAGCCATGGGAAAGAGTTGCACTAGATCTGTTGACCAACTTCCAATGTTCCCTCAGTGGAAACAAACATCTGTGTGTGATGGTCGATCACTTTACCAGATATTGTGAGTTAGTTCCTATCCCAGATAAGTCTGCCGGAACAGTAGCAAAAGTATTTAAGGAACGTATAATCTGCAGACATACCACTCCTAAGTCCCTCATAACAGATAATGGAGGTGAATTTTGTAACGAGATTCTAGAAAACCTATGTGCCTTGTATAAGATTACTAAATCTACCATTGTTCCACACCATCCTGCCAGCAATGGGTTAGCAGAAAGAACGAATAAGAAAGTCCTTGATGTCTTAAGAGCTACCATCAATCCCAATAGTGTAACCTGGGATGAAGTTATACCTGAATGTCGTTATTCCCTACGTACACGACAAGTGTTAATTAATCCTCAAGTATCATTTGTAGATACCAGTGTAGATCCTCCTCAATCAGAAGTTGAGTTACCTATTGTAACAGAGTTTGATCCACCCAGAGATGATAATTATACAGCCTATATCAATCTCACCCTAGCAGAGTTGGGTTAAGTGTAAATAACCTGTATAGATAAATATGTAGTAAGCGTTTAACTGTGTGTTATAATATCTACTTAGTATTACTCAAATTTTTTTGTGTGTTCACGTTCTCTCGAGTTCTGAGAATTAACAGTATAGATTTGTGTGCACCATATCTACCTTGTCTGTTAATCACTACCTTCTTGTAATTATATTTCCTCAGAATTCGTAGATCACATGAAGACAGTTCGATCGAACAAATTAATTTTTTTTTATCTCTTTTATCATGATTTTCTAGAATGAGCTCATTTAAATAATTCCTATGTATCAAGATGCATCATATAGTAATGTAGATTGTTCCGTCACGATAATATCCATGTGAAGTATAATGTTAACTGTTGTGTACTTTGACATTGTATAGAATCAGCTGAAAGTTGTTGCCTGTTGTCCTTAGTTTGTGTAGTTGTATGTCGAGACGCCATACGTAGCATGCCCGAGCTGTACGGGTTGTACTTATAACGGCTGCATCACGGCTGTTCACGTGATTTCCAACCTCTGCCCATGTGATCTGGCATCAGCCAATGATAGGCCTGCCTTTTGAATGCCTCAGCGCCAGGCGGCCTAGTGTTCAGTTACCATCGAGACTCAGTGCAGGACAGACGGACACAGGCATAGGCTCTCAGCTCCCATATATCCAACGCCTCATTAAACGCTACCAAAACCCAAGCTCATCGTCTGTTAATATTACCAAATCTATGAAAAGAACCCCACAACACAACTATGGAGTGGGAGAATTAAGTGTTAGAGTGCCACTTGGGACACATAAGTGGTGTAGAAAGTGCGTCCAGTGGTTCTGGTTTAAGTGAACACATTGACTCCAGGCAGAGGGACTGATTACCTCAAACTCCTCCTCATCTTCCACCTTTCTTTGAATTGGACTGAAGAATCCACTTCGTAACGAAACGTTTCCAGAATGAGGATACCCAAGTGCTGCAAGTGGGCATAGGACAAGTGGATTGTGGTTAGAACAAGTGGATTGTGGTTAGAACACGTGGATTGTGGTTATAACACGTGGATTGTGGTTAGAACACGTGGATTGTGGTTATAACACGTGGATTGTGGTTAGAACACGTGGATTGTGGTTATAACACGTGGATTGTGGTTATAACACGTGGATTGTGGTTATAACACGTGAATTGTGGTTATAACACGTGGATTGTGGTTATAACACGTGGATTGTGGTTATAACACATGGATTGTGGTTATAACACGTGGATTGTGGTTATAACACATGGATTGTGGTTATAATACGTGGATTGTGGTTATAACACGTGGATTGTGGTTATAACACATGGATTGTGGTTATAACACGTGGATTGTGGTTATAACACGTGGATTGTGGTTATAACACGTGGATTGTGGTTATAACACGTGATTGTGGTTAGAACTGCCAGAAGGAGGCAGTTAGCTATTATTTCTCGGCTCCTTTCGCAAAATAAGAGGAACGTTTCACTCCTTCCGCAAATGGGGCCATCCACCATCTGGAGATAAATTATATGAAATACCAACACGAGGGAAAAACAAACTCAAATGACAACTTTTCGCCCACACAGTGAGCGAAAGTCACAAACAGATCTACCTGGGTGAAAGGTACATGAGTATTCGTAGATAAATGATTCAGAGAACGGACAAGTTGATAAATTTGACACATGTGGGGCGAAACGTTTCCTCAATAAAGATACCTAAGTGTTGCATATGGGTCTAATTTATCAGTTTGTGTATGTACAGGGTGGGGGAGTCAGATGGGGAACGCTGGGTAGGTTGGATCTGGGGCAGATCTGCACGGGACCCCCAAAGAAAACACTCAGCACTGCAGAATCCTGGAATCATTACATATCTGTATATCTAACAAGTTGAACCAGAACAAAATTTAGACACATGTGCAACATGTGGGTATCTTTATTGTAGACGTTTCGCCCTCCAGTGGCTTTATCAATACAGATTCTAGGACATAATTTGAAGATGAGGTAATCAGTCCCACAGTCTTGGAGTTGGTGTGAAGAGCACCGTAGTTGTGGGTTCTGGAGCACAGGGGAAAGAAGACCCTCAAGTGGGTGAGAGCGGAAGTGTGGACAGACGAAGTACAGTCGGGGAGAGGAAGGTCTTGAGTCGTAGATAAAGTGCAAAAATAAACACATAAGCAGTATAATTGATCCTTATTGACAACGTTTCGCCCACGCAGTGGCTTATCGAAGTCGACAGATCTATTTGAAAAATGAGTAACGTGAATATATATAGGGTATAGTCAGGTGGAGAATGCTGGGTCAGGTGGAGAAAACTGCATGTGACAGTCTTAAAAGTAGTGTGATAGTTTAAAACCTTGTGTGACTTAAAGGACCTGCAGTGGTGGACCTGATTAACTCAGTGGTGGACCTGACTTAACTCAGTGGTGGACCTGACAACTCAGGGGGACCTGTTAATTCAGTGGTGGACCCGACTTAACTCAGTGAAGGACGTGTCTTGTTCTCCTGTCAATCTGAAGAAGATGTCCTCTCTTGAGCTACTCTACCAGCAGCTGAAGGAAGAACTGAGGGTAGCTAAGCTTGAGATACAGCGACTGACTGGGAAAACAAGAGGATTCGTAGTAATCCTCCTGTTGAGAATCCTCAAGCCAGGAAAGGAACCTGGACAGTGGCTAAAACCCATGGGACAAAGTTAAGGCTCAAAAGGACGGGTGGAGAGGTAGAAACAACGAAGACCCAAAAATGTTGTGGAAACATCGAACCCATTCTCCGTGCTACCAGATGAATGTGAGTCGACTTCTGGGAGCGTCCCACGAAAGACACAAAAAGGGAAAGGGAAAAACATTGTTGTTGTTGGGGACAGTCAGGTTAGGTACATGGATAGGGTTTTTTTTAATGGGCAATTTTTTCCG
>WNWK01000946.1:0-45000 GCA_009830355.1 Cherax destructor
TAAGTGGTCCTTGCTCGAGCACCACGCTGTGTTGAGACTTGCAGGGTACCTTTGTAAATGATTTGTTAAGACTGCGGTGTGACTTTGTAAATGACCCGTTGAGGCTACAGTATACCTTTGTAAATGAACAGTTGAGACCACTGGGAGGCCTGGTCGTGGACCGGTCCGCGGGGGCGTTGATCCCCGGAATACGCTCCAGGTAGGTAGACTGTACATTTGTAAATGATATGTTAAGACTACAGTGTACCTTTGTAAGTAACCTTTGCTTGAGCCCATTAACAGGCTGAGAGTTATCTTACCTCTGCTAATTTACAGGCAAATATATATATATATATATATATATATATATATATTATATATTGTAGGTAGTAGGTTGGTAGACAGCAACCACCCAGGAAGGTACTACCGTCCTGCCAGGTGACTGTGAAACAGAAACCTGAAACTGTTTTACATGATGGTAGGATTGCTGGTGTCTTTTTTCTGTCTCATAAACACGCTGGATAACAGGTATATCTAGCTACTTCTACTTACACTTTAGGTCACACTACACTAGCATACACATGCATATATATACATACACACATCTAGGTTTTTCTTCTTTTTCTTAATAGCTCTTGTTCTTTTTATTTTCTCTATTGTCCATGGGGAAGTGGAAAAGAATCTTTCCTCCGTAAGCCATGCGTGTCGTATGAGGCGACTAAGATGCCGGGAGCAATGGGCTAGTAACCCCTTCTCCTGTACAAATCTACTAAAAACGAGAAGAAGAAAAACTTTATAAAACTGGGTTGTCTGAATGTGCGTGGATGTAGTGCGGATGATAAGAAAGAGATGATTGCCGATGTTATGAATGAAAAGAAGTTGGATGTCCTGGCCTAAGCGAAACAAAGCTGAAGGGGTAGGCGAGTTTCAGTGGGGAGAAATAAATGGGATTAAGTCAGGAGTATCTGAGAGAGTTAGAGCTAAGGAAGGGTAGCAATAATGTTGAAGGATCAGTTATGGAAAGAAAAGAGGGAATATAAATGTGTAAATTCAAGGATTATGTGGATTAAAATAAGGGTCGGATGCGAAAAGTGGGTCATAATAAGCGTGTATGCACCTGGAGAAGAGAGGAGTGTAGAGGAGAGAGAGATTTTGGGAGATGTTAAGCGAATGTATAGGAACTTTTGAACCAAATGAGAGAGTAATTGTGGTAGGGGACCTAAATGCTAAAGTGGGAGAAACATGCAGAGAGGGTGTAGTAGGTAAGTTTGGGGTGCCAGGTGTAAATGATAATGGGAGCCCTTTGATTGAACTTTGTATAGAAAGGGGTTTAGTTATAGGTAATACATATTTTAAGAAAAAGAGGATAAATAAGTATACAAGATATGATGTAGGGCGTAATGACAGTAGTTTGTTGGACTATGTATTGGTAGATAAAAGACTGTTGAGTAGACTTCAGGATGTACATGTTTATAGAGGGGCTACAGATATATCATATCACTTTTTAGTTATAGCTACAGTGGGAGTAAAAGGTAGATGGGATACAAGGAAAATAGAATCAGTAAGTAAAGAGAGGTGAAGGTTTATAAACTAAAAGAGGAGGCAGTTAGGGTAAGATATAAACAACTATTGGAGGATAGATGGGCTAGTGAGAGTGTAGGCAATGGGGTCGAAAATGTATGGGGTAGATTTAAAAATGTAGTGTTAGAGTGTTCAGCAGAAGTTTGTGGTTACAGGCGAGTGGGTGCGGGAGGGAAGAGGAGCGATTGGTGGAATGATGATGTAAAGAGAGTAGTAAGGGAGAAAAGTTAGCATATGAGAGGTTTTTACAAAGTAGAAGTGATGCAAGGAGGGAAGAGTATATGGAGAGAAAAAGAGAGGTTAAAAGAGTGGTGAAGCAATGTAAAAGAGAGCAGATGAGAGAGTGGGTGAGATGTTATCAGCAAATTTTGTTGAAAATAAGAAAAAGTTTTGGAATGAGATTAATAAGTTGAGGAAGCCTAGAGAACAAATGGATTTGACAGTTAAAAATAGGAGAGGAGAGTTATTAAATGGAGAGTTAGAGGTATCGGGAAGATGGAGAGAATATTTTGAGGATTTGTTAAATGTTGATGAAGACAGGAAGCTGTGATTTCGTGTGTAGGGCAAGGAGGAATAACATCTTGTAGGAGTGTGGAAGAGCCAGTTGTGGGTGTAGGGAAGTTCGTGAGGCAGTGGGTAGAATGAAAGGGGTAAGGCAGCTGGGATTGATGGGATAAAGATAGAAATGTTAAAAGCAGGTGGGGATATAATTTTGGAGTGGTTGGTGCTATTATTTAATAAATGTATGGAAGAGGGTAAGGTACCTAGGGATTGGCAGAGAGCGTGTATTGTTCCTTTGTATAAAGGCAAAGGGGACAAAAGAGAGTGCAAAAATTATAGGGGAATAAGTCTGTTGAGTGTACCTGGTAAAGTGTATGGTAGAGTTATTATTGAAAGAATTAAGAGTAAAACAGAAAGCAGGATAGCAGATGAACAAGGGGCTTTAGGAAAGGTAGGGGTGTGTAGACCAAGTGTTTACAGTGAAACATATAGGTGAACAGTATTTGGATAAGGGTAAAGATGTTTTTGTGGCATTTATGGATTTGGAAAAGGCGTATGATAGGGTGGATAGGGGGGCAATGTGGCAGATGTTGCAGGTGATTGGAATAGGAGGAAGGTTACTGAAAGCAGTGAAGAGTTTTTATGAGGATAGTGAGGCTCAGGTTAGAGTGTGTAGGAGGGAAGCGGACTATTTCCCAGTAAAAGTGGGCCTTAGACAAGGATGTGTGATGTCACCGTGGTTGTTCAATATATTTATAGATGGGGTTGTAAGAGAAGTGAATGCGAGGGTCTTGGCAAGAGGTGTTGGGCTAAAAGATAAAGAATCTAACACAAAGTGGGAGTTGTCACAGTTGCTCTTTGCTGATAACACTATGCTTTTGGGAGATTCTGAAGAGAAGTTGCAGAGGTTGGTGGATGAGTTTGGTAGGGTATGTAAAAGAAGAAAATTAAAAGTGAATATAGGAAAGAGTAAGGTGATGAAGATAACAAAAAAATTAGGTGACGAAAGATTGAATATCAGATTGGAGGGAGAGAGTATGGAGGAGGTGAATATATTCAGATATTTAGGAGTGGACATGTCAGCAGATGGGTCTATGATGGATGAGGTGAATCAGAATTGATTAGGGGAAAAAGGTGAATGGTGGACCTAGGAGTCCATGGAGACAAAGAACTCTGTCCATGGAAGTAAAGAGGGGAATGTATGAGAGTATAGTTATACCAACGCTCTTATATGGGTGAGGCATGGGTTGTGAATGTTGCAACAAGGAGAAGGCTGGAGGCAGTGGAGATGTCATGTCTGAGGGCAATGTGTGGTGTGAATATAATGCAGAGAATTCGTAGTTTGGAAATTAGGAGGAGGTGTGGGATTACCAAAACTATTATCCAGAGAGCTGAGGAGGGGTTGTTGAGATAGTTTGGACATGTAGAGAGAATGGAATAAAATAGAATGACTTCGAGAGTGTATAAATCTGTAGTGGAGGGAAGGCTGGGTAGGAGTCGGCCTAGGAAAGGTTGGAGGGAGGGGTTAAAGGAGGTTTTGTGTGCGAGGGGTTTGGACTTCCAGCAAGCATGCGTGATGTGTGAGCGTATTTGATAGGAGTGAATGGAGACAAATGGGTTTTAGGACTTGACGTGCTGTTGGAGTGTGAGCAAAGTAACATTTATGAAGGGATTCAGGGAAACGAGCAGGCCGGACTTGAGTCCTGGAGATGGGAAGTACAGTGCCGGCACTCTGAAGGAGGGGTGTTAATGTTGCAGTTTAATAACTGTAGTGTAAGCACGCCTCTGGCAAGACAGTGATGGAGTGAATGATGAAAGTTTTTCTTTTTCAGGCCACCCTGCCTTGGTGGGAGACGGCCGATGTGTTAATAAAATATATAAATATATATATATATATATATATATATATATATATATATATATATATATATATATATATGCTAGGAATTCGCAAGAGCAGGCGAAATATTCACAAACACTGATCTCTGGCCGACGGAGACTCGAACCTACGAACCTCATGACAAGGTACGCAGTGCTTTACCGACCGTACCACACTGGTCCAATACCTTGGCATCCAGCTTTCGCTAGACGTTATTCCAAGGCAGCCAGCTTTCAGGCAGGAAGGCTTACAGCTTTTCATCTCATCCCCTGCATGCCTTCCTGCCTGAAAGCTGGCTGCCTTGGAATAACGTCTAGCGAAAGCTGGATGCCAAGGTATTGGACCAGTGTGGTACGGTCGGTAAAGCACTGCGTACCTTGTCATGAGGTTCGTAGGTTCGAGTCTCCGTCGGCCAGAGATCAGTGTTTGTATATATATATATATATATATATATATATATATATATATATATATATATATATATATATATATATATATATGTATGTCGTGCCGATTAGGTAAAACTGGTCAATTAGCAAGAACTCATCTAAAATTAAGTCCTTTCTAAAATTTTCTTTTATACGTTTAAAGATATATTTTTTTCATTTATGTTAATGTAAGAATTTATAATTTTGTACCAAGAGAAACTTTGAAAACCTACCTAACCTTATTACAACAAGCGCAATTTAATTTAGCCTAACCCAAATAAATATATTTTAGATAAGTTAACATTAATTTAATAATAAACAAACACAATGAAATATATTTTTTTCGTTATGTTTAGAATGATTTTGGCGAAATTATTGCATACACAAATTTTCACTTGTCTTATATGGCAAGGTGAGCGTTGCTATTTAAGCCAAAATAGCAAGTTTTACCTAATAGGCACGACTATATATATATATATATATATATATATATATATATATATATATATATATATATATATATATATATATATATATATATATATATATCAGTCATATAAGGTGAAACTTGCTTTCTCCACGTTTCGCCCACAGACCGTCGGGATGGGACTACCACAGCCAGCAACTGTGAAAAGGGCATATCGAACCACTGGTGGGCGAAACGTCTCTGTAATAGGCGTCCTATTTAAGTACCAGTGTACGTACGGAAGTTCAGAGATATGAGAAAGTCGTACTATTTTTTTTTCGCTTTCACACGACTTTCACTAAATTTATCGTGATTTCTTTCACCTTTTGTTGTCTATTCTTCTATGTTCGTCTCATACCCATAGGTCTCTAGTAGGAGTTAATCTGGATAGAAGTTGACAGCTCTTCTGAAGAGATAGTCTCGGTGTGAAGATGTGTTACATTGTACTCTCTCTCTTTTACACAGGGTTTTACAAGGTTAGGTTAAGGTTCCTAACATTATTTACAAGTAGGAGCTGTTACCTACACCAGCTCTCTCACTCTCCCTCTCTCTCTCTCTCTCTCTCTCTCTCTCAAACAGTCAGGGGATTAAGATCCAAATAGACTAATTAATACGTCCGATAATTGCTTTTTAACTCCGCTTATTACGGCTCCAAACAAGCTGTAAAAACACAGGGGGCACTATTTCCTCACCCTGGGTAACCCCCCTGCTAAATTCACGACCCATGGGCCCCGCAGTGTCCATCAATTGGCACGATTTACAACTCATTCCAAATCTGATACACAAGTTAATGTTGCGACTTCAAATTGCAATTGGCACAGCAAGATAATTTTTTTGGTCGAAATGCTCAGTAATTTCCTAAATTTGGAAGTTTCTGAGTTTGGAAATAATCCGTTGTCCAGCCTAGTGGCCCCCTGACCACCGAGGAAGTGGTCGCTGACTTCGACCACGTGGTCCAGCCTAGTGGCCCCCTGACCACCGAGGAAGTGGTCGCTGACTTCGACCACGTGGTCCAGCCTAGTGGCCCCCTGACCACCGAGGAAGTGGTCGCTGACTTCGACCACGAAGATAAAGAGATAATTCAGACCTAATTGAATACTTTTTATGATATTAAGTTGTAGAATGAGACACTTGTAGCGGAAACGTTTAGCCCCAGAGTGACTTCTTCAGTCCAACACAGAACAACGGTGGATGAGGATAAGAATGAGGTATACCTGGAGGGTATTCTGGGGTCAACGCCCCCGCGGCCCGGTCCGTGACCAGGCCTCGTGGTGAATCAGGATCTGATCAACCAGGCTGTTACTGTTGGCCCCACGTAAACCGACGTACAAACCACAGCCCCGCTGATCAGCTACTGACTTTAGGTGTCTGTCCAGCTTCCTCTTGAAGACAGTCAGCGGTCTATTGGCAATCCCCCTTATGTATGTGAAGGCACTTGAAAAGCCTTGGGGCCCTGACACTTACTGTTTTCTCTTAATGTACTAATGGCGCCCTTGCTTTTCATTGGGGGATGTTGTATCGCCTGCCAAGTATTTTGCTTTCGTAGGAAGTGTGCAGATCTGGTACCAGTCCCTCTAGGATTTTCCAGGTGTAGATTATAATGTATCTCTCTCGCCTGCGCTCCAGTGAGAACAAGTCAAGAGACTCCAGCCTGCTGTCGATGTGTTCAGGAGTGAGGGAATATTACCTCAAACTCCTCCTCATCTTCCATCGTTCTTCTCTGTACTGGACTGATGAAACCACTCTGTGGCGAAAACTTTCTTTAATAAAGATTAAAAAAATGTTCCACACGTGTCTCATTCTTCAAGGTTATCAGTCTCTCAGCCTTGAAGAAGTAACGTCAAGGTGATCAGTCCCTCAGCATTGAAGAAGTAACGTCAAGGTGATCAGTCCCTCAGCATTGAAGAAGTAACGTCAAGGTGATCAGTCTCTCAGTCTTGAAGAAGTAACGTCAAGGTGATCAGTCCCTCAGCATTGAAGAAGTAACGTCAAGGTGATCAGTCCCTCAGTCTTGAAGAAGTAACGTCAAGGTGATCAGTCTCTCAGTCTTGAAGAAGTAACGTCAAGGTGATCAGTCTCTCAGTCTTGAAGAAATAACGTCAAGGTGATCAGTCTCTCAGTCTTGAAGAAGTAACGTCAAGGTGATCAGTCTCTCAACCTTGAAGAAGTAACGTCAAGGTGATCAGTCTCTCAACCTTGAAGAAGTAACGTCAAGGTGATCAGTCTCTCAACCTTGAAGAAGTAACGTCAAGGTGATCAGTCTCTCAACCTTGAAGAAGTAACGTCAAGGTGATCAGTCCCTCAGCCTTGAAGAAGTAACGTCAAGGTGATCAGTCCCTCAGCATTGAAGAAGTAACGTCAAGGTGATCAGTCCCTCAGCCTTGAAGAAGTAACGTCAAGGTTATCAGTCTCTCAACCTTGAAGAAGTAACGTCAAGGTGATCAGTCCCTCAGCCTTGAAGAAGTAACGTCAAGGTGATCAGTCCCTCAGCATTGAAGAAGTAACGTCAAGGTGATCAGTCCCTCAGTCTTGAAGAAGTAACGTCAAGGTGATCAGTCTCTCAGCCTTGAAGAAGTAACGTCAAGGTGATCAGTCTCTCAACCTTGAAGAAGTAACGTCAAGGTGATCAGTCCCTCAGCATTGAAGAAGTAACGTCAAGGTGATCAGTCCCTCAGCCTTGAAGAAGTAACGTCAAGGTGATCAGTCCCTCATCCTTGAAGAAGTAACGTCAAGGTGATCAGTCCCTCAGCATTGAAGAAGTAACGTCAAGGTGATCAGTCCCTCAGCATTGAAGAAGTAACGTCAAGGTGATCAGTCCCTCAGCATTGAAGAAGTAACGTCAAGGTTATCAGTCCCTCAGCCTTGAAGAAGTAACGTCAAGGTGATCAGTCCCTCAGCATTGAAGAAGTAACGTCAAGGTGATCAGTCCCTCAGCATTGAAGAAGTAACGTCAAGGTGATCAGTCCCTCAGCATTGAAGAAGTAACGTCAAGGTGATCAGTCTCTCAACCTTGAAGAAGTAACGTCAAGGTGATCAGTCTCTCAACCTTGAAGAAGTAACGTCAAGGTGATCAGTCCCTCAGCATTGAAGAAGTAACGTCAAGGTGATCAGTCTCTCAACCTTGAAGAAGTAACGTCAAGGTGATCAGTCTCTCAACCTTGAAGAAGTAACGTCAAGGTGATCAGTCCCTCATCCTTGAAGAAGTAACGTCAAGGTGATCAGTCCCTCAGCCTTGAAGAAGTAACGTCAAGGTGATCAGTCCTCAACCTTGAAGAAGTAACGTCAAGGTGATCAGTCCTCAGCATTGAAGAAGTAACGTCAAGGTGATCAGTCCCTCAGCCTTGAAGAAGTAACGTCAAGGTGATCAGTCCCTCATCCTTGAAGAAGTAACGTCAAGGTGATCAGTCCCTCAGCATTGAAGAAGTAACGTCAAGGTGATCAGTCCCTCAGCATTGAAGAAGTAACGTCAAGGTGATCAGTCCTCAACATTGAAGAAGTAACGTCAAGGTATCAGTCCCTCAGCCTTGAAGAAGTAACGTCAAGGTGATCAGTCCCTCAGCATTGAAGAAGTAACGTCAAGGTGATCAGTCCCTCAGCATTGAAGAAGTAACGTCAAGGTGATCAGTCCTCAGCATTGAAGAAGTAACGTCAAGGTGATCAGTCTCTCAAGCCTTGAAGAAGTAACGTCAAGGTGATCAGTCTCTCAACCTTGAAGAAGTAACGTCAAGGTGATCAGTCCCTCAGCATTGAAGAAGTAACGTCAAGGTGATCAGTCCTCAACCTTGAAGAAGTAACGTCAAGGTGATCAGTCCTCAACCTTGAAGAAGTAACGTCAAGGTGATCAGTCTCTCAACCTTGAAGAAGTAACGTCAAGGTATCAGTCCTCAGCTTGAAGAAGTAACGTCAAGGTGATCAGTCCTCAGCTTGAAGAAGTAACGTCAAGGTTATCAGTCCTCAGCTTGAAGAAGTAACGTCAAGGTATCAGTCCTCAGTCTTGAAGAAGTAACGTCAAGGTATCAGTCCTCAGCTTGAAGAAGTAACGTCAAGGTTATCAGTCCCTCAGCTTGAAGAAGTAACGTCAAGGTTATCAGTCTCTCAACCTTGAAGAAGTAACGTCAAGGTTATCAGCCTCAGCTTGAAGAAGTAACGTCAAGGGTCGTATCAGTCTCAGCTTGAAGAAGTAACGTCAAGGTATCAGTCCCTCAGCTTGAAGAAGTAACGTCAAGGTTATCAGTCTCACCTTGAAGAAGTAACGTCAAGGTATCAGTCCTCAGTCTTGAAGAAGTAACGTCAAGGTATCAGTCCCTCAGCTTGAAGAAGTAACGTCAAGGTTATCAGTCCTCAACTGAGAAGTAACGTCAAGGTATCAGCCCTCACCTTGAAGAAGTAACGTCAAGGTTATCAGTCCTCAGCTTGAAGAAGTAACGTCAAGGTATCAGTCCTCAACCTTGAAGAAGTAACGTCAAGTATCAGTCCCTCAGCTTGAAGAAGTAACGTCAAGGTTATCAGTCCCTCAGCTTGAAGAAGTAACGTCAAGGTTATCAGTCCCTCAACCTTGAAGAAGTAACGTCAAGGTTATCAGTCCTCACTGAAGAAGTAACGTCAAGGTATCAGTCCTCAGCCTTGAAGAAGTAACGTCAAGGTTATCAGTCCTCAACCTTGAAGAAGTAACGTCAAGGTGATCAGTCCCTCAACTTGAAGAAGTAACGTCAAGGTTATCAGTCTCTCACCTTGAAGAAGTAACGTCAAGGTTATCAGTCCTCACTTGAAGAAGTAACGTCAAGGTTCAGTCCTCGCTTGAAGAAGTAACGTCAAGGTATCAGTCCTCACCTTGAAGAGTAAGTCAAGGTATCAGTCTCTCAACCTTGAAGAAGTAACGTCAAGGTATCAGTCCTCACCTTGAAGAAGTAACGTCAAGGTATCAGTCCTCAGCTTGAAGAAGTAACGTCAAGGTTATCAGTCCTCACTTGAAGAAGTAACGTCAAGGTTATCAGTCCCTCAGCTTGAAGAAGTAACGTCAGGTTATCAGTCCTCAACCTTGAAGAAGTAACGTCAAGGTATCAGTCCCTCAGCTTGAAGAAGTAACGTCAAGGTATCAGTCCTCAGCTTGAAGAAGTAACGTCAAGGTTATCAGTCCTCAACCTTGAAGAAGTAACGTCAAGGTTATCAGTCCTCAACCTTGAAGAAGTAACGTCAAGGTGATCAGTCCTCAGCCTTGAAGAAGTAACGTCAAGGTATCAGCCTCACTTGAAGAAGTACGTCAGGTATCAGTCCTCAGCTTGAAGAAGTAACGTCAGGTATCAGTCCTCACCTTGAAGAAGTAAGTCAAGGTTATCAGTCCTCAGCTTGAAGAAGTAACGTCAAGGTATCAGTCCTCAACTTGAAGAAGTAACGTCAAGGTGATCAGTCCTCAGCTTGAAGAAGTAACGTCAAGGTTATCAGTCCCACTTGAAGAAGTAACGTCAAGGTTATCAGTCTCTCAACCTGAAGAGTAACGTCAAGGTATCAGTCCTCAGCTTGAAGAAGTAACGTCATATCAGTCTCACCTTGAAGAAGTAACGTCAAGGTATCAGTCCTCAGCTTGAAGAAGTAACGTCAAGGTATCAGTCTCAACCTTGAAGAAGTAACGTCAAGGTGATCAGTCTCACCTTGAAGAAGTAACGTCAAGGTATCAGTCCTCAGCTTGAAGAAGTAACGTCAAGGTGATCAGTCCTCAGCATTGAAGAAGTAACGTCAAGGTACAGGGGGGCCCCCCCCGTCCTCAACCTTGAAGAAGTAACGTCAAGGTATCAGTCTCTCAACTTGAAGAAGTAACGTCAAGGGATCAGTCCTCAGATTGAAGAAGTAACGTCAAGGTATCAGTCCTCAGCATTGAAGAAGTAACGTCAAGGTGATCAGTCCTCAGCCTTGAAGAAGTAACGTCAAGGTATCAGTCCCTCAACTTGAAGAAGTAACGTCAAGGTGATCAGTCTCTCAACCTTGAAGAAGTAACGTCAAGGTGATCAGTCCTCAAACCTTGAAGAAGTAACGTCAAGGTGATCAGTCCTCAGCTTGAAGAAGTAACGTCAAGGTGATCAGTCCTCAGCTTGAAGAAGTAACGTCAAGGTATCAGTCCTCAGCCTTGAAGAAGTAACGTCAAGGTGATCAGTCCTCAACCTTGAAGAAGTAACGTCAAGGTGATCAGTCCCTCAGCTTGAAGAAGTAACGTCAAGGTGATCAGTCCTCAGCCTTGAAGAAGTAACGTCAAGGTGATCAGTCCTCAGCTTGAAGAAGTAACGTCAAGGTGATCAGTCCTCAGCATTGAAGAAGTAACGTCAAGGTTATCAGTCCCTCAGCCTTGAAGAAGTAACGTCAAGGTATCAGTCCCTCAGCCTTGAAGAAGTAACGTCAAGGTATCAGTCCTCAGCTTGAAGAAGTAACGTCAAGGTTATCAGTCCTCAGCATTGAAGAAGTAACGTCAAGGTGATCAGTCCCTCAGCTTGAAGAAGTAACGTCAAGGTGATCAGTCCTCAACTTGAAGAAGTAACGTCAAGGTATCAGTCCTCAACTTGAAGAAGTAACGTCAAGGTGATCAGTCTCTCAACCTTGAAGAAGTAACGTCAAGGTTATCAGTCTCTCAACCTTGAAGAAGTAACGTCAAGGTTATCAGTCCCTCAGTCTTGAAGAAGTAACGTCAAGGTTTTCAGTCCCTCAGTCTTGAAGAAGTAACGTCAAGGTTATCAGTCTCTCAACCTTGAAGAAGTAACGTCAAGGTTATCAGTCTCTCAACCTTGAAGAAGTAACGTCAAGGTTATCAGTCACTCAGTCTTGAAGAAGTAACGTCAAGGTTATCAGTCCCTCAGTCTTGAAGAAGTAACGTCAAGGTTATCAGTCCCTCAGTCTTGAAGAAGTAACGTCAAGGTTATCAGTCTCTCAACCTTGAAGAAGTAACGTCAAGGTTATCAGTCCCTCAACCTTGAAGAAGTAACGTCAAGGTTATCAGTCCCTCAACCTTGAAGAAGTAACGTCAAGGTTATCAGTCCCTCAGCCTTGAAGAAGTAACGTCAAGGTTATCAGTCTCTCAACCTTGAAGAAGTAACGTCAAGGTTATCAGTCCCTCAGCCTTGAAGAAGTAACGTCAAGGTTATCAGTCCCTCAACCTTGAAGAAGTATTGATGGGGTGATCAGTCCCACAACCTTGAAGGTTGGGTCTACCTACCTGGAGTCTACCTGGAGGGTATTCCGGGGATCAACGCCCCCGCGGCCCGGTCCATGATCAGGCCTCCCGGTGGATCAGAGCCTGATCAACGAGGCTGTTACTGCTGGCTGCACGTAGTCCAACGTACGAACCACAGTCCGGCTGATCCGGCACCGACTTTAGGTATCTGTCCAGCTCCCTCTTGAAGACAACCAGAGGTCTACTGGTAATTTCCCTTATGGCTGGTGTGAGGCTGTTGAATAGTCTTGGGCCCCGGACACTTATTGTGTTTCCTCTTAGTGTACCACTGGGGGTATGTTGCACCGTCTGCCAAGTCTTTTGCTTTCGTATGAAGTGATTTCTGTGTGCATATTAGGGACCAGTCCCTCCAAATCTTCCAGGTGTAGATTATGATATATCTCTCTCGCCTGCACTCCAGTGAGTACAAGTCAAATGCTTCCAGGCGTTCCTATTAGTTAAGGTGTTTGATGGAACTTATATGTGCAGTAAAGGTTCTCTGTACATTCTCTAGATCTGCAATTTCACCTGTCTTGAATGGGGATGTTTATGTACAGCAGTATTCCAGCCTAGAGAGAACAAGTGATTTAAAAAGGATCATCATTGGCTTAGCATCTCTTGTCTTGAATGTTCTCATTATCCATCCTATCAGTTTTCTCGCAGATGTAATAGTGGCACTGTTGTGGTCCTTGAAGGTGAAGTCTTCGGACATTACCACTCCCAGGTCCTTCACATTACGTTTCCGCTCTATTGTGTGATTAGAGTTTGTAATATACTCAGTCCTAGTTAATATTTCCTCCAGTTTTCCATAACGGAGTAGTTGGAATTTGTCTTCATTGAACATAATATTGTTCTCTGTTGCCCATTGGAAAACTTGGTTTATATCTTCTTGGAGGTTAACCGTGTCCTCAATGGATGACACTCTCATGCAGATCCTAGTATCATCTGCAAAGGATGATACAGTGCTATGGTTTACATCTCTGTCTATGATATGAGAATGAGGAACAGGATAGGTGCGAGTACTGTGCCTTGTGGGACAGAGCTCTTCACTATGGCAGCATCCGATTTAACTCTGTTTACCACTACTCTTTGTGTTCGATTGGTTAGGAAGTTGAAGATCCATCTGCCTACTTTGCCAGTTATCCCTTTATCACGCATTTTGTGTGCTATTACACCATGATCGCACTTGTCAAAGGATTTTGCAAAATCTGTGTATACCACATCTGCATTCTGTTTGTTTTCAAGAGCATCCAAGACTATCATAGTGATCCAATAGTTGCGAGAGGCAGGAGCGACCTGCTCTCAACCCATGTTGCCCTGGAGTGTGCAATTGTTGGGAGTCCAAGTGGTTTGCAATCCTGCTTCTTAGAACTCTGTAAGCCTTATTGGGTACAATAATGCCCACAAATACAACCATCGTACAGACACAGCTCCGGGGATGACTATATATATAATCTATTGTCTGAGTAGATGCTATCACAACCTCTATAACTCATATTGTTATATAACAAAGGCATCCTGGTGTGCGCTGGTGAGCCAGGCGTGTTACCTCCCTTATACCTGACACTTACACGGTTAGGTGTGTGTAAAAGCCACTCTTGGGTGAAACATTGTGAAAATGACAGTCTCTACTGTTACCAGTGTCGTTTTTTCACTGCTCATGGGCGAAAAGTTTCGAGTACATCCCAGAAATGGTAATTGTTGAGAGTGGAGCCTCTGGCGCCCTGGTGCCACTGACTCAACTAGTTAACACGTACAGCTAGTGGAACTAGTAGTAGTGGTGGTGGTGGTAGTAATAGTAGTTATGGTGGTCGTAGTAGCAGTAACAGTAGTAGTGCTAGTAGTAATATCAGTACTATTCATATTAAAGGTAGATGGCAGTGGTGAATATAGTGTGGAGGGAAGTCTTGTAACCCCCTCTCTCTCTCTCTCTCTCTCTCTCTCTCTCTCTCTCTCTCTCTCAATAAAACACGCACCTTCAATCAGTCTCACAGACGGGTCAATATTACAGTAGATAAAAATATCCAAATCTCGAGAGACAGACACACAGAGAAAAAGAGAGACAGATAGACAGAGACAGAGAAACAGAGAGACAGAGACAGAGAAACAGAGAGACAGACAGACAGAGAAACAGACAGACATACAGACAGAGACAGAGAAACAGAGAGAGTGAGATTATTAGTAGAAAACATTCAGTGTGTAATTACTGAGCCAATGAATACTTAATAGAAAGGAAATGAATGAACTGTGTATGATGTATATCTTGTGTATGGTTGTGTAAATTATTATTATCATTATTATTATAATAAGTTATAATAATTAATAGTAATAATAATAATAATAATAATAATTATAATAATAATAATAATAATAATAATAATAATAATAATATTATTATTATTATTATTATTATTATTGTTATCTGTAAATTTCCTGTAAAATCATTCAACTCAAGAGACATCAGAGACTTGACCCTCCGTCCGTCCGTCCGTCCGTCCGTCCGTCCGTCCGTCCGTCCGTCCGTCCGTCCGTCCGTCCGTCCGTCCGTCTATCCGTCCGTCCGTCCGTCCGTCCGCCAGACGAATGGACGGACGGTGAAATTCGTCGGTCTAAAAGAAGGAAGAAGGGAAGGAGAGATAACTTTACCTGACTTACCCTGCACATTGACTCTCTTAGAGCTTAAACACTTCCCCTTTGTCCCCTTTCCCCTTAAAGAGATAGACGTCAGGTATTCTTTCTCACTTCTTTCAATGTCTTCCATTCTTTCTCCCTTCTTTCAATGTCTTCCATTCTTTCCACTCTTTATTCCTTTCTATTCACTCACTTTTTCAAACTTTCACGTTCTTTTTGAAAGAGGTTTTGAAAGAGGTTTTGAAAGAGGTTTTGAAAGGTTTTGAAAGAGGGTTTTGGCTTAGGTCACACTGGACCTAATTCTTTCACATTTTGGGAATACGTATATTGATTTTCTCTCTAGAATTTCTCAGTCACCCACGACAGTGAGAAGTTGAGTCAGTGTTTATGTGATAGCTTTTAATCTCTCCTGCACCACTACTACTATTATTACTACTACTACTGCTACTACAATTACTACTACTGCTGCTACTACTACTGTTGCAGCTGCTCTGCCACTACTACTACTACTACTACTACTATTATTATTACTACTGCTGCTACTATCTTATCTTATCTGACTACTACTACTACTACTGCTGCTGCTGCTGCTGCTACTACTACTACTACTGCTACTACTACTACTACTACTGTTGCTACTACTACTACTACTGTTGCTACTACTACTACAGACTCATTAAGTGGCGTCAGATACTGCCAGTGACACAGTCCAAGAGTTATGAATTCTAAAATCTTTTCAACAGTGATAAAGAGGCGAGGCCAGGAGCTATGTCTCAACCCCCCAGCAACGCCTAGGTGAACACACACACACTAAGTCATTCTGCCTTTACGTTTTATCTTACCAATTATGAAACTTAAAAATCAAGTTAATTAAGGAGTAAACTAGCAACTTTAAAGCTTAACTTGGTATCAAGTTGACCAATTTATGTTAGTTACCCCATCACAGTAACAAAATTAAGTTTATGTTAGTTACCCCATCACAGTAACAAAATTAAGTTTATGTTAGTTACCCCATCACAGTAACAAAATTAAGTTTATGTTAGTTACCCCATCACAGTAACAAAATTAAGTTTATGTTAGTTACCCCATCACAGTAACAAAATTAAGTTTATGTTAGTTACCCCATCACAGTAAAAAAATTAACAGTTTATGTTAGTTACCCCATCACAGTAACAAAATTAACAGTTTATGGTAGAACCCACACACACTAACATTCTGTTTATCGTGTTACCCTTACCAACTTATGAAAACTTAACCATCAAGTAACAAAATTAAGAGTATAGCTTTAAAGCAGGTATCAAGTTGAACAATTTATGTTAGTTACCCCATCACAGTAACAAAATTAAGTTTATGTTAGTTACCCCATCACAGTAACAAAATTAACAGTTTATGTTAGTTACCCCATCACAGTAACAAAATTAACAGTTTATGGTAGTTACCCCAACACAGTAACAAAATTAACAGTTTATGGTAGTTACCCCAACACAGTAACAAAATTAACAGTTTATGGTAGTTACCCCAACACAGTAACAAAATTAACAGTTTATGGTAGTTACCCCATCACAGTAACAAAATTAAGTTTATGGTAGTTACCCCATCACAGTAACATAATTAACAGTTTATGCTAGTTACCCCATCACAGTAACATAATTAACAGTTTACGTCAGTTACCCCATCACAGTAACAAAATTAACAGTTTATGTTAGTAACAGAATTAACAGTTTACGTCAGTTACCCTGACCAAAGAACTCAAGTGGAACCTGATCACAAACACCGAACTGAAGAATTTAGGTCAGTTACCCATGTCACTGACGATTACATTAATAATTACTGTAGCCACTTCCCATAGCGAGAGAGAGAGAGAGAGAGAGAGAGAGAGAGAGAGAGAGAGAGAGAGAGAGAGAGAGAGAGAGACAGAGGACTGTGGTAGTCCACATCTAGGCTATCTACTGAGAAGGACTATCTACTTCTACCTGATATTTAGATTTTGCCACCGAAGTGACTAGTTTATCGTACACCCCATATCCATCCTGGGGATGGTAGAACAAGAGTCTATGGATACACAGTAGGCCTAGGAACTAGGCTCCAAAAGGGTTAACTGGAATACATCTGGATTTACATCTACAGTTCACTTATTTGTTACAAGCAAATTTAGGAAATCTGCTAAATATATCTGGTATCTTATTTTCATGAATAAGATATCTTGACATGACATAGGTTATTATACTATATATTCCTTAATAAGTGGACAATTAAGCACATAGTGTTCAAGATAGTGAACATAGGGCTGGCCACATACTTTGTATTTGGTTTGATCATCGTCTCTGTGTCTGTCAAACTGTCAGCAGTACTTGTAACCAAGCCTAAGTCTGTCCACTACAACACCAGTCAGTCTGTTAGACTGTCAGCAGTACTTGTAACCAAGCCTAAGTCTGGCCACTACAACATCAGTCAGTCTGTCAGACTGCCAGAAGTACTTGTAACTAAGCCTAAGTCTGGCCACTACAACACCAGTCAGTCTGTCAGACTGTCAGAAGTACTTGTAACAAACCTAAGTCTGGCCACTACAACATCAGTCAGTCTGTCAGACTGTCAGAAGTACTTGTAACTAAGCCTAAGTCTGGCCACTACCAACATCAGTTAGTCTGTCAGACTGTCAGAACTGTACTTGACTCACATCAGTCAGTCTGTCAGACTGTCAGTACTAGCTAATCTGGCCACTACCAACATCAGTTAGTCTGTCAGACTGTCAGAAGTACTTGTAACTAAGCCTAAGTCTGGCCACTACCAACATCAGTTAGTCTGTCAGACTGCCAGAAGTACTTGTAACTAAGCCTAAGTCTGGCCACTACCAACATCAGTTAGTCTGTCAGACTGTCAGAAGTACTTGTAACTAAGCCTAAGTCTGGCCACTACCAACATCAGTTAGTCTGTCAGACTGCCAGAAGTACTTGTAACTAAGCCTAAGTCTGGCCACTACAACATCAGTCAGTGTCCACATTGCAAATTGCTCCATAAACGTACTTATCTACGTTCATGTTGTCATAAAGGGTTATAAATTTACTCAGGCTTCTAATTGCATTCCTATAACATTCATTATCATTATTTACTTCTCTCCTAATACTATTGCTTATGCTAGGCACAGATATGCCAAAGTTATATTCTACATTCTCCTTCAGGGTACTTTTCTTGGCTAACATATCAACTACCTGGATTAAGGTCTATCGTATATTAACTAGGTGTGTGTGTGAGAATCAAGGATAGTTAAGTAGAAGGCTCGCTCCCCACCCTTCACTTCCTCCGGCCACAAGCGGCATGATAACAGTACAAGAAACAGCCTCACCATATTTTCAAACATGGTGTGGAATTATATATAATAATAATAATAATAATAATAATAATAATAATAATAATAATAATAATAATAATAATAATAATATTAATTTCTACAAGTACGAGGTATACAGACCGTAGCAGACATCAGTGACACACTATATAGAAAGTCCCTGGTTATACAGAGCATTTCTGACAAATTAGTAAAATTTTGTCCCTAGGATGGTGCCAGTAGCTCTTCCCTGTACCCTCTCCAGTGATGGTACCAGCATGGTAGCTCTTCCCTGTACCCTCTCCAGTGATGGTACCAGCATGGTAGCTCTTCCCTGTACCCTCTCAAGTGATGGTACCAGCATGGTAGCTCTTCCCTGTACCCTCTCCAGTGATGGTACCAGCATGGTAGCTCTTCCCTGTACCCTCTCCAGTGATGATACCAGCATGGTAGCTCTTCCCTGTACCCTCTCCAGTGATGGTACCAGCATGGTAGCTCTTCCCTGTACCCTCTCCAGTGATGGTACCAGCATGGTAGCTCTTCCCTGTACCCTCTCCAGTGATGGTACCAGCATGGTAGCTCTTCCCTGTACCCTCTCCAGTGATGGTACCAGCATGGTAGCTCTTCCCTGTACCCTCTCCAGTGATGGTACCAGCATGGTAACTCTTCCCTGTACCCTCTCCAGTGATGGTACCAGTATGGTATTTGACTCCTTTCCAGTTGTAGCCCTCCTCCAGTGATGGTACCAGTATGGTAGCTCTTCCCTGTACCCTCTCCAGTGATGGTACCAGTATGGTAGCTCTTCCCTGTACCCTCTCCAGTGATGGTACCAGTATGGTAGCTCTTCCCTGTACCCTCTCCAATGATGGTACCAGTATGGTAGCTCTTCCCTGTACCCTCTCCAGTGATGGTACCAGTATGGTAGCTCTTCTCTGTACCCTCTCGTTGCCTGAGAGAGAGAGAGAGAGAGAGAGAGAGAGAGAGAGAGAGAGAGAGAGAGAGAGAGAGAGAGAGAGAGAGAGAGAGAGACGACATGAATATACGCCACACATTTCCTTCGTAAAGCACGTTATTCTCAGCAACATCAACACACACACCCCTCTCTCTCTCTTTCCCCCTCCCCTCTCTCCCTCCCTCCCTCCTCCACCTCCCTCATGCACAGCCAGTCACAACATGGAGGCGGCTAGACCCGCCCCCGCCACTGTAGAAGTGTTTGCGTGAGACCAGAGCTGCTGGCGGCCACCCGCCAGTGTGTTGCTGAGAGCTGTGAACTGAGGTGCTGTAGATGGACCTCCTCGTACTCTCTCTCATCTCTCTCTCTCTCTCTCTCTCTCTCTCTCTCTCTCTCTCTCACGGTAAGGTACACCCACTACTGTTCCTTGTATTTTTTTCATTCCACTCGTACACAAAGTATTTTTGGCACCCAAGATTCGTACAGTAGTACCGGAAGACTTCATATAATAATAATTGACAGAATGAAAGTTTATATTGCTTTACAACTTCCACCATTACCTTTATTATAAACCATTTTATTAGTGCATACTTTATTTACCATTATAAAACTTCCATAAAGTTAAAGATATCTCTAAGCACTAGCTTTAATTGTCAGTAAACTTTATTTCAAGAATATACCATGGTAGCGAGATTTATTGTGTTGTATTCATGCGAAAGCGCTAAAGTTGTAAGTGTCATGCAGTATCTGTAGGAAGAAAGGTTGGATAAATGAGATTTAGAAAGGGCATTAATGATCACTGATGGTCTTTAAAAAAGGTAACAGTGTGAAACTACTTATGGTTGCCCGTCTCGTGGTCTAACAGCCGTCAGTCAACCGAAGACAGGGCTACGGGAACTATGTACACAGAAATGTGTATATTACTCTGTGATTTATATGCTGATTTTCCTTTAATCCCCATTTATAGGGATTTAAATATTCTTGACTGGTGGTGTACTGGTGATATACAGTCTTCATGACCCTGGTGTAGTATTCTTGACTGGTGGTGTACTGGTGACATGCAGTCTTAATGACCCTGGTGTAGTAGTCTTGACTGGTGGTGTACTGGTGATATGCAGTCTTCATGACCCTGGTGTAGTATTCTTGACTGGTGGTGTACTGGTGATATACAGTCTTCATGACCCTGGTGTAGTATTCTTGACTGGTGGTGTACTGGTGATATACAGTCTTCATGACCCTGGTGTAGTATTCTTGACTGGTGGTGTACTGGTGATATACAGTCTTCATGACCCTGGTGTAGTATTCTTGACTGGTGGTGTACTGGTGATATACAGTCTTCATGACCCTGGTGTAGTAGTCTTGACTGGTGGTGTACTGGTGATATACAGTCTTAATGACCCTGGTGTAGTATTCTTGACTGGTGGTGTACTGGTGATATCAGTCTTAATGACCCTGGTGTAGTATTCTTGACTGGTGGTGTACTGGTGATATACAGTCTTAATGACCCTGGTGTAGTATTCTTGACTGGTGGTGTACTGGTGATATACAGTCTTAATGACCCTGGTGTAGTATTCTTGACTGGTGGTGTACTGGTGATATACAGTCTTAATGACCCTGGTGTAGTATTCTTGACTGGTGGTGTACTGGTGATATGCAGTCTTCATGACCCTGGTGTAGTATTCTTGACTGGTGGTGTACTGGTGATATGCAGTCTTCATGACCCTGGTGTAGTATTCTTGACTGGTGGTGTACTGGTGATATGCAGTCTTCATGACCCTGGTGTAGTATTCTTGACTGGTGGTGTACTGGTGATATACAGTCTTAATGACCCTGGTGTAGTAGTCTTGACTGGTGGTGTACTGGTGATATGCAGTCCTGGTGTAGTATTCTTGACTGGTGGTGTACTGGTGATATGCAGTCTTCATGACCCTGGTGTAGTAGTCTTGACTGGTGGTGTACTGGTGATATACAGTCTTCATGACCCTGGTGTAGTAGTCTTGACTGGTGGTGTACTGGTGATATACAGTCTTAATGACCCTGGTGTAGTATTCTTGACTGGTGGTGTACTGGTGATATACAGTCTTCATGACCCTGGTGTAGTAGTCTTGACTGGTGGTGTACTGGTGACATACAGTCTTAATGACCCTGGTGTAGTAGTCTTGACTGGTGGTGTACTGGTGATATGTAGTCTTCATGACCCTGGTGTAGTAGTCTTGACTGGTGGTGTACTGGTGATATGTAGTCTTCATGACCCTGGTGTAGTATTCTTGACTGGTGGTGTACTGGTGATATACAGTCTTAATGACCCTGGTGTAGTAGTCTTGACTGGTGGTGTACTGGTGACATGCAGTCTTAATGACCCTGGTGTAGTATTCTTGACTGGTGGTGTACTGGTGATATGCAGTCCTGGTGTAGTATTCTTGACTGGTGGTGTACTGGTGACATGCAGTCTTAATGACCCTGGTGTAGTAGTCTTGACTGGTGGTGTACTGGTGATATGTAGTCTTAATGACCCTGGTGTAGTATTCTTGACTGGTGGTGTACTGGTGATATACAGTCTTAATGACCCTGGTGTAGTATTCTTGACTGGTGGTGTACTGGTGACATGCAGTCTTAATGACCCTGGTGTAGTAGTCTTGACTGGTGGTGTACTGGTGATATGCAGTCTTAATGACCCTCGTGTAGTAGTCTTGACTGGTGGTGTACTGGTGATATACAGTCTTCATGACCCTGGTGTAGTAGTCTTGACTGGTGGTGTACTGGTGATATACAGTCTTCATGACCCTGGTGTAGTAGTCTTGACTGGTGGTGTACTGGTGACATGCAGTCTTAAGAACAGTGGCCGTGTACAACTCTCTGGTGAGAATTGCAGGGTAGTAGGGTACAACGTGCCTACAGGGTACAGGGTATACCGAGATGAGGAGTTACTACCCCAGGGTATCCCAATGAAACTACTATGTCTGGTTTATTTCCCGTGAACTTTTTTTCGTCCTCTTCCCCAGGATGCGACCCATAACAGTCACCTAACACCCAGGTACCTACTTACTGCTAGGGAGAACGCAGGTGTAAGGAAATATGCCCAACATTTCCACTTGGGCTGGAAATCGAACCCGTGTCCTTCAGATGCGAGCCGATGCTACCTCTTGAGCCACGAGCCAAATCTTTGAGCCAAAACCCCCTTCATGCACGCACCTCCCTTCAAGAGAGGTTCTTCAGGAGTCGGAGCTAGTGTTAAATCCTGCACCATCCTCTATCTTGTCCAGAAATCGGGGAAAGAATGGGTGGAGGCAGTCGAAGTGAGAGACAGGATTAATTTGGTTAGTCGAAGTCAGAGATAGGATGGATTTAGGCAGTCGAAGTCAGAGACAGGATGGGCGAAGGCAGACCAATAGAATCTTGCACACTCAAACCGTACGCAAGCAGGTCTAAGTTGGTCCTTCCACGAGCTGTTCAATTTTTGAGGGACTTTTCAATAGCATTTGCGAAAAAATGCTATGTAGAGTGTAGAGGAGCTCTCAACATGACTCACGAAATCGTAATGACACGATTACAAACAAACCATACCACGGGTGTGGTTAGAACCCGCGATCAGAGAGTCTCAAAACTCCAGACCGTCGCGTAAGCCACTGGGCTTACGCAATGTTAATATTGCTAAAATAAAATGTCACATTAGTTGCATTTATGTCCTTTTACCTAACATATTGTCGGTAATTCCATCAACATTATTGCTAAAATGATGTATATAACAATGTTAGCATTGCTACGATTATGCATGTGAATCATATAAATTGCTGATAGATTTCCATGCAGGAGTGTTAGTCCTGTGTGACAGCAACACACTGAAACACTTGGAAAAAGTGCAAAATGGATACCTTAGAAATATTCTTTGCTTTGTGGCTGAGCAATTAGACACATCCGCAACACCTGGGCATCTTTATTTAAAGACGTTTCGCCCACCAGCGGCCTCTTCAATCCCTCATTTTCTCGGTATTGTATACCAATACTGCTCCTGGCTTTGCTCTAACCACTAAAATTTTCCATATATGCCATTACATGAAAAAAACAGGTTTAATAAATACGTCTGATAGACTAAGGGGAAATTAATGTTATGTTATAACTTGCAAATCCCATTCCTTGACAACTGGGACAATTTCTATGTTAAACATGGTGTGTATGCAAGGGTAGGGGTACATCTCTCTGGGGCAGGAGTGGTAGTGTTTGCCAACTCGGTTGCTGACTTGTCCAGGACTTTAAACTGATGAAGATAGAGGTATGGGTGTGTATGGGAAACAGGTTGCAGTAGATATTACCAGGATACCTCAGGGATATGTTTACAATATATTATTCATCATAAAGTTACTAATGAACGCAGTGCAGACGAAGAGAGACAGTAGAGGGCAGCGAGTGTAAGAAATAGGATAGATGAGCTAAGATTAATTTAATGTACAGGTAGCTTAGATATTATTGCTATAACGGAGACCTGGTTCAACCTGAAAGATAGAGAAATACCTTCTGAATGCCACATACAATATAAACTATTCTACACTGATAGGGTCAACAGGAAGGGTGGTGGAGTGGCGATGTATGCCAGAGATAATTTGAATTGTTGTATTAGACAAGGTATAAAATTAGAGACGTCGGCCACTGAATCTGTTTGGCTAGTTTCTCGAAGGTGGTGTCGTGAAAAACTAATCTTGGGTGTGATTTACAGGCCTCCAAACCTTGATAGGAAATGCAGTAAACTTCTATGGGATGAAAATCATAAAGCATCTAGATACGAAAATGTTGGTTAATTGGAGATTTTATCTTTAGACAAATTGACTGGAGCAATTTGACAGAAAATCTTGAGTCTAGCGACTTTCTTGATACGATTCAGGATTGCTTTCTAAAACAGTTTGTGACTGAACCGACTAGAGGAAATAACCTACTGGACTTGGTTCTTGTCAACAAGGAATCACTAATAATCTTGAGGCTGATGATGAACTTACATAAGAACATAAGAAAGAAGGAACACTGCAGCAGGCCTACTGACCCATGCGAGGCAGGAAAGATATCACAAATCACTCAGTTTCAATACATTACGGAATTACCTTAATAAGTACAATAAAGTCTATGTTCCTGACTTCCGCTTGGACGATTTCATTAACTAAATAATGTAGATCTTAATATCATTGATTGAGAAAAAGATTTAGAAGTTCTGGTTAGCAGTAATCCAAAACCAAGACAACAGTGCATTAGTGTTCGCAATACAGCGAATAGAATCCTGGGCTTCATATCAAGAAGTATAAATAACAGAAGTCCTCAGGTTGTTCTTCAACTCTATATATCCTTGGTTAGGCTTCATTTAGATTATGCTGCACAGTTATGCTCACCGTATTACAGAATGGATATAAATGCACTGGAAAACGTACAAAGGAGGATGACAAAGTTGATCCCATGTATCAGAAATCTTCCCTATGAGGATAGACTGAGGGCCCTGAATCTGCACTCTCTAGAAAGGCGTAGAATTTAGAGATTTGATTGAGGTGTATAAATGGAAAACAGGAAAAAATAAAGGGAATATAAATAACATGATAAAAGTATCTAACCAAGACAGGATTCGCAGTAATAGTTTCAAGTTGGAAAGAAAAATAGATTTAGAAAGGACATAAGAAAATACTGGTTAGGTAATAGAGTTGTGGATGAGTGGAACAAACTCCCGAGTACCGTCACTGAAGCTAAAACCTTATGTAGCTTTGTAATAATGCTGGTACAATTACCCACAATATGTTAGGTAAAAGGACACAAGTGCAACTAATGTGACATTTTATTGTGGCAACGTTTCGCTCTCCAGGAGCTTTATCAAGCCGTTACAAACAATACATGGACACACAGGGTATATACAGGTATACAGAGGGTATATACAGGTATACAGAGGGTATATACAGGTATACAGAGGGTATATACAGGTATACAGAGGGTATATACAGGTATACAGAGGGTATATACAGGTATACAGAGGGTATATACAGGTATACAGAGGGTATATACAGGTATAGTTTGTATATACAGGTATACAGAGGGTATATACAGGTATACAGAGGTATATACAGGTATACAGGTATACAGTATAAGGGTATATACAGGTATACAGAGGGTATATACAGGTATACAGAGGGTATATACAGGTATACAGAGGGTATATACAGGTATACAGAGGGTATATACAGGTATACAGAGGGTATATACAGGTATACAGAGGGTATATACAGGTATAGAGGGTATATACAGGTATACAGAGGGTATATACAGGTATACAGTGTATATACAGGTATACAGTGTATATACAGGTATACAGAGGGTATATACACGTACACAAAGGGTGTATACACGTACACAGAGGGTGTATACACGTACACAGAGGATATATACACGTACAGAGGTATACTGTATATACTCTCTGTGTTCCTGTATTGTTTGTAACTGCTTGACAAAGCTCCTGAAGAGCGAAACGTTGCCACAGTAAAATGTTGCATTAGTTATATTTGTGATTTTTTATATAACATTGTGTATTTTAAAAACAGGTTAGACAAATATATGAGTGGGTGTGAGTTAGACCTATCTGGCTTGGGCCAGTAGGCCTCATGCAGAGCTCCTTCCTTCTTAAGTGGATATGACCTGGACCTGACTAGCTTAGGTCAGTAGGTGACTTGGACCTGACTAGCTTAGGTCAGTAGGTGACTTGGACCTGACTAGCTTATGTCAGTAGGTGACTTGGACCTGACTAGCTTAGGTCAGTAGGTGACTTGGACCTGACTAGCTTAGGTCAGTAGGTGACTTGGACCTGACTAGCTTAGGTCAGTAGGTGACTTGGACCTGACTAGCTTAGGTCAGTAGGTGACTTGGACCTGACTAGCTTAGGTTAGGTGACTTGGACCTGACTAGCTTAGGTCAGTAGGTGACATGGACCTGAATGTTGATGAATGGTTCAGAGAACCGACAAGTTGATAAATTAGACACATGTGCAACACTTGGGTATCTTTACTGTGGAAACGTTTCGCCCCACAGTGGCTTCATCAGTCCTAAGCAGAGAATGGTGAAGATCAGGAGGAGTTTGAGGTAATCAGTCTCTCAGCCTGGAGTCGATGTAATCAGTCCATCAATCTTGAAAAGAGTACAGCATATACTCGAAGAAGTGGCATATATACTGTAGACAGGTGAGGTGAAGCAGGTGTAGGCGGTGTTACATTGGATAAATCCCCATGTGGAAGCAGGTCTATAGGTTAGGCAAGTGAAGAATTCCCTGTATTAAGATCCTAAGATGTTGCTGTGTCTGTACATATATATATATATATATATATATATATATATATATATATATATATATATATATATATATATATATATATATATGTGTGTGTGTGTGTGTGTGTGTTATACAGGCTGAGGGACTGACCACCTCAAAACTACGTCTTAGATGGATGATGGACTGATTATCGTCTTTACATCTCTTCTGTACTCGACTGAAGAAGCCTACCGTGTAGGCGAAACGTTTCGAAATACATAAAGATACCTAACCGTTACACGTCTCACTTATCAACCTGTCTGTATTGTGTACCATTTTAATATTTATATATTGTTCCAGCCACTTTATTGTGACTATGTTGATTATTTTATAATCTTTATTTACTAATATATCTTGATTAGCAAGGGGGAGTATTTGTGCTAATTCTTTATTTCTTAAATCTGAATTAGTAGAGAGATATAACAAAAACGATTATTTTTTTTTAATAATGTCGGCGGAATTACCAACAATATGTTATTAAAAGGACACAAGTGCAACTAATGTGACGTTTTAATGTGTCCCGTAACTCGGTTGGTAGCGCACTCAGCTCACACACACTGAGGTCCGTGGTTCGATCCCCGGTACGGGTGGAAACATTGTGATGTGTTTCCTTAAGACACCTGCTGTCCCTGTTCACCTAGCAGTAAGTAGGTACCTGGGTGTTAGTCGACTGGTGTGGGTCGCATCCTGGGGACAAAATTAACCTAATTTGCCAGAAATGCTCTGAATAACAAGCGGCTTTCTATATAGTATGTCACTGATGTCAGCTATGGTCTGTATAAGTTGTATCATTTAATAAACATTATTATTATTATTATTATTATTATTATTATTATTATTATTATTATCAACATTTCGCTCTCCAGGAGCTTTGTCAGGCCGTTTGGGAGAGCAAAACGTCGCCACAATAAAATGTCACATTAGTTGCACTTGCGGCCTTTTAAATAACATATTATGTTTTTATTGGACATGAAACAAAATTAGTAAATTCTTTAAAAATATTAGTTAATGGGAAGACTGGTCATGGACCGTCCCTCGGGGGGGTGACCCCGAAACACACTCCAGGTATAATCCAGGTATACTACAGGTACACTCCAGGTATAATCCAGGTATACTCCAGATATAATCCAGGTATAATACAGGTACACTCCAGGTATAATTCAGGTATACTCCAGATATAATTCAGATATACTCCAGGTACACTCCAGGTATACTCCAGGTATAATTCAGGTATACTCCAGGTATAATTCAGGTATACTCCAGGTATAATTCAGATATACTTCAGGTATACTCCAGGTACACTTCAGGTATACTCCAGGTACACTCCAGGTATACTCCACGTATACTTCAGGTACACTCCAGGTATACTCCAGGTATAATTCAGGTATACTCCAGGTACACTCCAAGTATACTCCAGGTACACTCCAGGTATACTCCAGGTACACTCCAAGTATTCTCCAGGTATACTCCAGGTACACTCCAGGTATACTCCAGGTACACTCCAGGTATACAACAGGTATACTCCAGGTACACTCCAGGTATACTCCAGGTACACTCCAGGAATACTCCAGGTATAATTCAGGTATACTCCAGGTATACTCCATGATAGAGATATTTGGGCAAAATGTTTCATTGATTTAAATGGTTTATAAACCCGACAAATTGAAGAGTGAAACACTCGTGCAAGGTTCGAAAATCTTGATTGAGGAAACGTTTCGCCAGCCAGTAGCTTCTTCAGTCCAGTACAGAGAAGAACAGTGGAAGACGAAGAGGACTTTGAGGTAATCAGTCCCACAGTCCTGAAGACGTAGACTCCAAGCTGAGGGACTGATTACCTTAAATTACTCCCCATATTTAACCGTTCTTCTCTGTATTGAACTGAAGAAGCCACTGGCTCATTCTCCAAAAAGTTTTAGCTCCACACACACACACACACACAATATATATATATATATATATATATATATATATATATATATATATATATATATATATATATATATATATATATATATATATATTACATCTCTAAGGGGTTCCGCTTCCTAATATTAGTTAATATTAATATCAACATTAATGTACCCACGAATATCATCTTATAGAAATATACGGATAGTACACTATCTCGTGGGATGGTACACAATCCCGTGGGACGGTACACTATCTCGTGGGATGGTACACTATCCCTTAAGATAGTACATTATCTTCTGATACATGGTACATTTGTTTGTAAATTATTACTAAATTTGGTTGTAAAAGATTCTTTGTAAATCTGTGGATAATCTGTGACACTGTTCCCTTGTTTATTACTTTGACAAGGATGGATATGAGGTGCACAAACTAGCCACTACCATCCACAGGATGGATATGAGGTGCACAAACTAGCCACTACCATCCACAGGATGGATATGAGGTGCACAAACTAGCCACTACCATCCACAGGATGGATATGAGGTGCACAAACTAGCCACTACCATCCACAAGATGGATATGAGGTGCACAAACTAGCCACTATCATCCACAGGATGGATATGAGGTGCACAATAAACTAGCCACTATCATCCACAGGATGGATATGAGGTGCACAATAAACTAGCCATTACCATCCACAGAATGGATATGAGGTGCACAATAAACTAGCCACCACCATCCACGGGATGGATATGAGGTGCACAAACTAGCCACTACCATCCACAGGATGAATATGAGGTGAACAAACTAGCCACTACAATCCACAGGATGGATATGAGGTACACAATAAACTAGCCACTACCATCCACAGGATGGATATGAGATGCACAATAAACTAGCCACTACCATCCACAGGATGGATATGAGGTACACAATAAATTTGCCACTACCATCCACAGGATGGATATGAGGTGCACAATAAACTAGCCACTACCATCCACAGGATGGATATAAGGTGCACAATAAACTAGCCGCTACCATCCACAGGATGGATATGGGGTGCACAATAAACTAGCCACTGATATGAGGTACACAATAAACTAGCCACTACCATCCACAAGATGAATATGAGGTGCACAATAAACTAGCCATTACCATCCACAGGATGGATATGGGGTGCACAATAAACTAGCCACTATCATCCACAAGATGAATATGAGGTGCACAATAAACTAGCCACCACCGTTCCCAGGATGGATATGATGAAATTTACAGAGCCTGGGAATTTAGAGCCTGGGAATTTATAGAACCTGGAATTTGCAGAACCTGGAAATTTACAGAGCCTGGGAATTTACAGAACCTGGGAATTTACTGAGAATGGGAATTTACAGACCAACCTGGGAATTTACAGAACAACCTGGGAATTTACAGAACCTGGGAATTTACAGAACAACCTGGGAATTTACAGAACAACCTGGGAATTTACAGAACAACCTGGGAATTTACAGAACCTGGCAATTTACAGGAAGTTTTGAAAGTTACATCTGTTCTACTAATGCCTCAGGTGACTACCTGACCATGTACTTGTAGAAATAAAGATTATTATTATTATTATTATTATTATTATTATTATTATTATTAGTGTTTATAGCCAGGTCACCCCTCGTTACGTGGCTCTCTGACCTCCTTAGAGGTCAGGTCACAACCTCCTGACCTCTGACCTAAGGCGGTCAACCTGTTGACCGGTTTTTGTTGTGGTAGGATGATGGTTGTGGTGGTGGTGGTGGTGATAGTGGTGGTGGTGGTGGTGGTGATAGTGGTGGTGGTGGTAGTTGTGGTGGTGGTGGGTGGTGGTGATAGTGGTGGTGGTAGTTGTGGTTGGAGGTTACCAGTAGTCGTTACCGTTGCGTTACCGTTTCCCGTTGCTACTGCCGTTGCTGCGACCAGAGCGCAGTGCGGCGCCCTCCACAACAACAGTAACAACAGCAACAACAAACGTAACAAAAACAGGAAAGGACCCCCCCAAAAAAGTGTGTTTGTTGCAGCAGATTTCAAGGGAGGGGAGGTGAGAGGGGAGGGGAGGGGAGAAGGGAGGGGAGGGAGTACAGGTGTGACCTCATGCCCCCTCCTTCCTCTCCACCTAACTCCCACCTCCCCTCTTCCTTAATCCTTCATTAGCAGTTAAAATAATAATAATAATAATAATAATAATAATAATAATAATTATTATTATTATTATTATTTTCATAAAAATACTACTACTCTACTACTAATATTATTAGTATCATCACTATTAATATTAGTAGTAGTATTAACTATTATTACCATTATTATTATTATTGATATTATTAATTATTATTATTACGTATATGTTGAAGTACTAAATGCTGTAGGGCAATCAGTTATGATATAAGGAACGGGATGACAGCTAAAATTCCTAGGATCAAGAGCACCTGAGGCTCGCAGGACCCTATGTCTAGCCCTTATACAATGTCATATGGACTATGCTTGCTCTTCATGGTACTCTGCCTTGACAAAAAAATTGAAAGATAAACTGTAAATCACCCAGAAGAAAATGGTAAGATTCATCCTGGACCTGGGTCCAAGATTCATCCTGGACCTGGGTCCAAGAGAGCATGTAGGCCAGGATGAATTACAACAATTGGATATGCTGAATATTGAAGACAGAGTAAAACAACTTAAATTAAATCAAGTTTATAAAATTGCTCACAAACAGTGTCCAGAATATCTTGCTGCCAATTTTGTCAAGGCTGGGAACCAAAGCAGTCATAGTACTAGGGGGAGAGAGCACAACTTTGTAGTTCCCACAGTCAGTGGCCAGGCTTCAAACCTTTTATTGTACAGCAATAAAGGAATGGAACAGACTGCCTGCACATGTCAAAGCCAGTCATAGCATGAGCCAGTTCAAGAAGAGAACCAAAAGGTACCTAATGAATGTAGCGACAGAAAGGGAGGAGAATGATTTTTTATTTTTTTAGCTAACACACATGTATATGTAAATAACTCTTTTTACCTTATTCCTAGTATACATATATCCTATATAATATAATAACATATATATCCTACAATATATAATATTATGGTATAAAAAGAACCCCAATGGAAATAAGTCACTCTCTCTGACTTTTTGGGTTATCCTAGGTTCTCTACACATATGCTGCTATGTATGATAATCTATGTAAATGTATTTGTGTATACCTGAATAAACTTACTTACTTAAGACTGTTATAGGCAAGATTACTGTTGTTTTGAGAGTAATTAAGGGCTACCACGGCCGAAGCCGTACTGAGTTTTACCTTCTCCGGTCGAGATGATATATTGACCAATTTAGGCTAAAAGGAGAAGGGAATAAGCGTTGGGATAAGACATATTTGACAAATTTGGTTTGAAAAGCGAAAAGAGTAAGAGAAAGGTAGAGTTATTTTCGAAAACTGGGGATGGGGGGGTTATACAGTTTTGGAGAGCTGAAGAGTTAATGATCGGCTTCCTTTCAAAGCCGCATAAAAATCCTCTACTAAAAAAAAAAAAATGGTGGTAGTGTTGGTAGTTTTAACTAACCTGTCCAACTGGCGAGGCAAGGAACGGGACAAGTGGCTATAAAAACTAGTGTGGGAATTCACCAGCTAGATGGAGGTCAGGGCGAGAGGGTAACACATGAGCAAGGCCGCCACAGATGTGTTAAGATGGCTGCACCCTTGCGCCGCGTCCACCACCCTCCACGTAAACAAACATCTGCTAGCAATTTTCAGGTGTTTTATCTTACTTTTTCTTGGTAACACTTCTTCTAGGTGTTTTATATTTACCATTCGGTCCCAGACCACTTATTCTGACAATGTTTCAGACTTGTACATTCCGTTTTTCTCGGCCCGAAATGCTCTGCATAACAAAGGGTTTTCTGTATAGTAGTATGTCATTGATGTCAGCTAGACCTGTATACCTTGTACATGTACTTGTATAGTAGTATGTCATTGATGTCAGCTAGACCTGTATACCTTGTACATGTACTTGTATAGTAGTATGTCATTGATGTCAGCTAGACCTGTATACCTTGTACATGTACTTGTATAGTAGTATGTCATTGATGTCAGCTAGACCTGTATACCTTGTACATGTACTTGTATAGTAGTATGTCATTGATGTCAGCTAGACCTGTATACCTTGTACATGTACTTGTAGAAATAAAGATATTATATTATATATTAACTAAAGGCCTTCGAATTAATATTTCATTTGAAGAACATAAGAATATAACATAAGAACTAAGAACATTGCAGCAGGACTAATGGCCCAACCTAGGCAGGTTGGGCAAGTATTTTTATTAGGGGGTTTGGTTTTGAGAAGGACTTGCCTAGTATGGACCAGTAGGCCTGCTGCAGTGTTCCTTCTTTCTTATGTTCTTATGTTAATTCACACCCACCCACTTGTACTTGTCTAACTTATTTTTAAAGCTACACAAGGTTTTAGCTTCTATGACGGTACTCGGGAGTTTGTTCCACTCATCCACAACTCTATTACCTAACCAATGCTTTCCTATATCCTTTCTAGACTTAATTTTTTCCAACTTGAACCCATTGCTGTGAGTCCTGTCTTGGTTAGATATTTTTTAGCACGTTATTTATATCCCTTTTATTTATTCCTGTCTTCCTTTGTACATATTATTCCATAATTCTACGACTTTTCCAATAAGTGAAAATTCAGGGCCTTCAGTCTGTCCTCGTAAAAAAGCTTTCTGATTCATGGGATCAACTTTGTCATTCTTCTCTTTATGTTTTCCAGCACATTTATGACCATTCTGTAATACGAAGATCAGAACTGTGCAGTATAAGCTGAACGATGTCTTACCAAGGATATATAAAGTTGAAGTATAACCTGAGGACTTCTATTATTTATACTTCTTGATATGAAGCCAAGAATTCTATTAACTTTATTGCTAAGATTTATGCACCGTTATCTTGACTTTAGATTACTGCTAACCAGAACTTCTAAATCTTTCTCTCAGTGTGATTGAGATCTACATTGCTTAGTATATAAATGCCATAGTTATTTTATTTTCCCAGTAACAGAATCTTACATTTGTCTGCTTTAAACTAAATCTGTCACTTCTCCGATCATAACAACTTGTCCAGATTTTTCTGTAGCGCTCTGGTGTCTCAACAGAATTTAACTGACGACCTATTTTAGTGTCATCACTTATATCGCTATCTGTTCCCTCATCTAAGTCGTTTATGTATATTATGAACAACAAAGGTCCCAACACTGACCCCTGTGGAACACCACTGGTAATGGATCTCCCACTCTGATTTCTCCTCATCATTTCTGTAACCTCTGTTGTGTATCAGTCAACGACGCCTCGATCCAGGAGATAATTTATCCAGCTATTCCATGTGCTGCCACTTTCCTCAACAATATCCTGAGTGGTACTCTATCAAAGACTTCACTGAAATCTATTTAACAATATTGTATTCTTTATCTTCGTTTGTTGCTTTAAATACCTTAGTAAAACAGTATAGTAAATATTTAAGACAGGAACGCCCCTACGTATAACTATGTTGAGATTCTTTTGTCACATTTGTCAAAACAGAATTGAATCTCTTCCACATTTATTGATTCCATCAGCTTTCCTGTAACTGCAGTTAGTTGATTGGTCAATAGTCTGAGGTTAACAACCTGTCTCCTCATTCGTAAGTAGGAATCACTTTGTCATTATCTGGAACGATACCTGTTTGTAGTGCACAAATAACCCGCACATAAGACAGAACAGCTTATGACGACGTTTCTGTCCGACATGTACCATTAACAAATCACACTAACACACGAAGGTGAGGGAGCCAGTATATACAAGAATTGGAAGTGGCTAGTTTATTGTGTACCTCATATCCATCCTGTGGATGGTAGTGGCTAGTTTATTGTGTACCTCATATCCATCCTGTGGATGGTGGTGGCTAGTTTATTGTGTACCTCATATCCATCCAGTGGATGGTAGTGGCTAGTTTATTGTGCCCTCATATCCATCCTGTGGATGGTAACGGCTAGTTTATTGTGCACCTCATATCCATCATGTGGGTGGTAGTGGCTATTTTATTGTGTACCTCATATCCATCCAGTGGATGGTAGTGGCTAGTTTATTGTGCACCTCATATCCATCCTGTGGATGGTAACAGCTAGTTTATTGTGCACCCCCTATCCATCCTGTGGATGGTAGTGGCTAGTTTATTGTGCACCCCATATCCATCCTGTGGATGGTAGTGGCTGTTTATTGTGCACCTCATATCCATCCTGTGGATAGTAGTGGCTAGTTTTGTGCACCTCATATCTATCCTGTGGATGGTATGGCTAGTTTATTGTGTACCTCATATCCATCCTGTGGATGGTAGTGGCTAGTTTATTGTGCACCTCATATCCATCCTGTGGATGGTAATAGCTAGTTATTGTGCACCTCATATCCATCCTGTGGATGGTAGTGGCTAGTTTGTGTGCACCTCATATCCATCCTGTGGATGGTAGTGGCTACTTTATTGTGCACCTCATATCCATCCTGTGGATGGTAGTGGCTACTTTTATTGTGCACTCATATCCATCCTGTGGATGGTAGTGGCTAGTTTTTTGTGACCCATATCCATCCTGTGGATGGTAGTGGCTAGTTTATTGTGCACCTCATATCCATCCTGTGGATGGTAGTGGCTAGTTTATTGTGACCCATATCCATCCTGTGGATGGTAGTGGCTAGTTTATTGTGCACCTCATATCCATCCTGTGGATGGTAGTGGCTAGTTTATTGTGCACCTCATATCCATCTGTGGATGGTAGTGGCTAGTTTATTGTGCACCTCATATCCATCCTGTGGATGGTAGTGGCTACTTTATTGTGCACCTCATATCCATCCTGTGGATGTAGTGGCTACTTTTGTGCACCTCATATCCATCCTGTGGATGGTAGTGGCTACTTTATTGTGCACCTCATATCCATCCTGTGGATGGTAGTGGCTAGTTTATTGTGCACCTCATATCCATCCTGTGGATGGTAGTGGCTAGTTTATTGTGCACCTCATATCCATCCTGTGGATGGTAGTGGCTAGTTTATTGTGCACCCCATATCCATCCTGTGGATAGTAGTGGCTAGTTTATTGTGCACCTCATATCCATCCTGTGGATGGTAGTGGCTAGTTTATTGTGTACCTCATATCCATCCTGTGGATGGTAGTGGCTAGTTTATTGTGCACCCCATATCCATCCTGGGTTTTCTGTATAGTAGTATGTCATTGATGTCAGCTAGACCTGTATACCTTGTACATGTACTTGTATAGTAGTATGTCATTGATGTCAGCTAGACCTGTATACCTTGTACATGTACTTGTATAGTAGTATGTCATTGATGTCAGCTAGACCTGTATACCTTGTACATGTACTTGTATATAGTATGTCATTGATGTCAGCTAGACCTGTATACCTTGTACATGTACTTGTATAGTAGTATGTCATTGATGTCAGCTAGACCTGTATACCTTGTACATGTACTTGTAGAAATAAAGATATTATATTATATATTAACTAAAGGCCTTCGAATTAATATTTCATTTGAAGAACATAAGAATATAACATAAGAACTAAGAACATTGCAGCAGGACTAATGGCCCAACCTAGGCAGGTTGGGCAAGTATTTATTAGGGGTTTGGTTTTAGAAGGACTTGCCTAGTATGGACCAGTAGGCCTGCAGTGTTCCTTCTTTCTTATGTTCTTATGTTAATTCACACCCACCCACTTGTACTTGTCTAACTTATTTTTAAAGCTACACAAGGTTTTAGCTTCTATGACGGTACTCGGGGTTTGTTCCACTCATCAACTCTATTACCTAACCAATGCTTTCCTATATCCTTTTAGACTTAATTTTTCCAACTTGAACCCATTGCTGTAGAGTCCTGTCTTGGTTAGATATTTTTAGCACGTTATTTTATATCCCTTTTATTTATTCCTGTCTTCCTTTGACATATTATTCCATAATTCTACGACTTTTCCAATAAGTGAAAATTCCCGGGCCTTCAGTCTGTCCTCGTAAAAAGCTTCTGATTCATGGGATCAACTTTGTCATTCTTCTCTTTATGTTTTCCAACATTTATGACCATTCTGTAATACGAAGATCAGAACTGTGCAGTATAAGCTGAACGATGTCTTACCAAGGATATATAAAGTTGAAGTATAACCTGAGGACTTCTATTATTTATACTTCTTGATATGAAGCCAAGAATTCTATTAACTTTATTGCTAAGATTTATGCACCGTTATCTTGACTTTAGATTACTGCTACCAGAACTTCAAATCTTTTCTCAGTGTGATTGAGATCTACATTGCTTGTATATAAAGCCATAGTTATTTTATTTTCCAGTAACAGAATCTTACATTTGTCTGCTTTAAACTAAATCTGTCACTTCTCCGATCATAACAACTTGTCCAGATTTTTCTGTAGCGCTCTGGTGTCTCAACAGAATTTAACTAACGACCTATTTTAGTGTCATCACTTATATCGCTATCTGTTCCCTCATCTAAGTCGTTTATGTATATTATGAACAACAAAGGTCCCAACACTGACCCCTGTGGAACACCACTGGTAATGGATCTCCCACTCTGATTTCTCCTCATCATTTCTGTAACCTCTGTTGTGTATCAGTCAACGACGCCTCGATCCAGGAGATAATTTATCCAGCTATTCCATGTGCTGCCACTTTCCTCAACAATATCCTGAGTGGTACTCTATCAAAGACTTCACTGAAATCTATTTAACAATATTGTATTCTTTATCTTCGTTTGTTGCTTTAAATACCTTAGTAAAACAGTATAGTAAATATTTAAGACAGGAACGCCCCTACGTATAACTATGTTGAGATTCTTTTGTCACATTTGTCAAAACAGAATTGAATCTCTTCCACATTTATTGATTCCATCAGCTTTCCTGTAACTGCAGTTAAGTTGATTGGTCAATAGTCTGAGGTTAACAACCTGTCTCCTCATTCGTAAGTAGGAATCACATTTGTCATTATCTGGAACGATACCTGTTTGTAGTGCACAAATAACCCGCACATAAGACAGAACAGCTTATGACGACGTTTCTGTCCGACATGTACCATTAACAAGTCACACTAACACACGAAGGTGAGGGAGCCAGTATATACAAGAATTGGAAGTGGCTAGTTTATTGTGTACCTCATATCCATCCTGTGGATGGTAGTGGCTAGTTTATTGTGTACCTCATATCCATCCTGTGGATGGTGGTGGCTAGTTTATTGTGTACCTCATATCCATCCAGTGGATGGTAGTGGCTAGTTTATTGTGCACCTCATATCCATCCTGTGGATGGTAACGGCTAGTTTATTGTGCACCTCATATCCATCATGTGGGTGGTAGTGGCTAGTTTATTGTGTACCTCATATCCATCCAGTGGATGGTAGTGGCTAGTTTATTGTGCACCTCATATCCATCCTGTGGATGGTAACAGCTAGTTTATTGTGCACCTCATATCCATCCTGTGGATGGTAGTGGCTAGTTTATTGTGCACCCCATATCCATCCTGTGGATGGTAGTGGCTAGTTTATTGTGCACCTCATATCCATCCTGTGGATAGTAGTGGCTAGTTTATTGTGCACCTCATATCTATCCTGTGGATGGTAGTGGCTAGTTTATTGTGTACCTCATATCCATCCTGTGGATGGTAGTGGCTAGTTTATTGTGCACCTCATATCCATCCTGTGGATGGTAATAGCTAGTTTATTGTGCACCTCATATCCATCCTGTGGATGGTAGTGGCTAGTTTATTGTGCACCTCATATCCATCCTGTGGATGGTAGTGGCTACTTTATTGTGCACCTCATATCCATCCTGTGGATGGTAGTGGCTACTTTATTGTGCACTCATATCCATCCTGTGGATGGTAGTGCTAGTTTATTGTGCACTCCCATATCCATCCTGTGGATGGTAGTGGCTAGTTTATTGTGCACTCATATCCATCCTGTGGATGGTAGTGGCTAGTTTATTGTGCACCCCATATCCATCCTGTGGATGGTAGTGGCTAGTTTATTGTGCACCTCATATCCATCCTGTGGATGGTAGTGGCTAGTTTATTGTGCACCTCATATCCATCCTGTGGATGGTAGTGGCTAGTTTATTGTGCACCTCATATCCATCCTGTGGATGGTAGTGGCTACTTTATTGTGCACCTCATATCCATCCTGTGGATGGTAGTGGCTACTTTATTGTGCACCTCATATCCATCCTGTGGATGGTAGTGGCTACTTTATTGTGCACCTCATATCCATCCTGTGGATAGTAGTGGCTAGTTTATTGTGCACCTCACATCCATCCTGTGGATGGTAGTGGCTAGTTTATTGTGCACCTCATATCCATCCTGTGGATGGTAGTGGCTAGTTTATTGTGCACCCCATATCCATCCTGTGGATAGTAGTGGCTAGTTTATTGTGCACCTCATATCCATCCTGTGGATGGTAGTGGCTAGTTTATTGTGTACCTCATATCCATCCTGTGGATGGTAGTGGCTAGTTTATTGTGCACCCCATATCCATCCTGTGGATGGTAGTGGCTAGTTTATTGTGCACCTCATATCCATCCTGTGGATGGTAGTGGCTAGTTTATTGTGCACCTCATATCCATCCTGTGGATGGTAGTAGCTAGTTTATTGTGCACCTCATATCCATCCTGTGGATGGTAGTGGCTAGTTTATTGTGCACCTCATATCCATCCTGTGGATAGTAGTGGCTAGTTTATTGTGCACCTCATATCCATCCTGTGGATAGTAGTGGCTAGTTTATTGTGCACCTCATATCCATCCTGTGGATGGTAGTGGCTAGTTTATTGTGCACTCTCATATCCATCCTGTGGATGGTAGTGGCTAGTTTATTGTGCACCTCATATCCATCCTGTGGATGGTAGTGGCTAGTTTATTGTGCACCTCATATCCATCCTGTGGATGGTAGTGGCTAGTTTATTGTGCACCTCATATCCATCCTGTGGATGGTAGTGGCTAGTTTATTGTGCACCTCATATCCATCCTGTGGATGGTAGTGGCTAGTTTATTGTGCACCTCATATCCATCCTGTGGATGTAGTGGCTAGTTTATTGTGCACCTCATATCCATCCTGTGGATGGTAGTGGCTAGTTTATTGTGCACCCATATCCATCCTGTGGATGGTAGTGGCTAGTTTATTGTGCACTTATCCATCCTGTGGATGGTAGGGCTAGTTTGATTGTGCATCTCATATCCATCCTGTGGATGGTAGTGGCTAGTTTATTGTGACCTCATATCCATCCTGTGGATGGTAGTGGCTAGTTTATTGTGCACCTCATATCCATCCTGTGGATGGTAGTGGCTAGTTTATTGTGCACCTCATATCCATCCTGTGGATGCATCTTGTAGATGGTAGCACAAGAGCCTATGGATACACAATAGGCCTAGGAACTAGGCCCCAGAAGGCTAACAGGAGTACATCTGGATTTATATCTACAGTTCACTTATCTGTTAAAAGCAAATTTAGTTAGTAGTGATTTGTTGAAGAAACTAAACAAGGTTTACTAAGTACCTCCTTACGTTCCTTTATAATAACTGAAGACAGTTGATCAAGGCCCAGTGACTTGTTTAGTTTTAATATAATTAAGAACCAAGTCACTAGTGATGTTGACTTCTGGTATTTCATTTATGATATCTTGTGTAGAAACAATATAAGTGTTAAGTTTATATCATTCATATTTTTTATTCCTTTCTTTACTTGTCTCTTAAATGGAATATATTGTTGAATAAGGTGACCGTCACCTCTTAGTGTCACTATTGTTTGATTTCAAACCTCTATGACCAGCTTGGCCAGCTTGACCAGCTTGACCAGCTTGACCAGCTTGGCCAGCTTGGCCAGCTTGACCAGCTTGGCCAGCTTGGCCAGCTTGGCCAGCTTGACCAGCTTGACCAGCTTGACCAGCTTGGCCAGCTTGGCCAGCTTGACCAGCTTGACCAGCTTGGCCAGCTTGACCAGCTTGGCCAGCTTGGCCAGCTTGGCCAGCTTGGCCAGCTTGACCAGCTTGGCCAGCTTGACCAGCTTGGCCAGCTTGGCCAGCTTGGCCAGCTTGACCAGCTTGACCAGCTTGGCCAGCTTGTACAAGGACTTGGAGAATGTCGTGTTGACAACCTTCCATCAGGTCTCACTCACATTAAAAATGCTATAAAACACCGACAAGTTGAAGATTAAGACACAAGTGCAACAGTTGGGTGTCTTTATTGATAAAATGTTTCGCCTACACAGTAGACTTCTTCAGTCAAATACAAAGGCAGCAGTAGTAATGAAATAAAGATAATGTAATCAGTCCATCAACCTTGAAGGACTAATAAAGATAAGGTACCTTTACCCGAAAAGGTACCTTATCAGGTAAGGTATCTTACCTTTACTTTTGATGAGTTCCGAGTCTTTCTACTCCGGAGCCCGACCATGGGCCAGGCTTGTCTGGTGCTTGCCTGGTCAACCAGGCTGCTGCTGGTGCAGGCCCGCATTTCCGTCACAGCCTGGTTGATCTGGCACCTGAAGATACTTGTCCGGTTCCTCTTGAAGTCTTCTACACTTGTTCCAGCAGTGTTTCTGATATCTTCTGGTAAAATGTTGAATAATCTGGGACCCCGGATGTTGATACAGTGTTCCCTTATTGCTCCCACCGCACCTCTGCTTTTCACTGGGTTCATTTTGCACTTCCTCCTATATCTCTCACTTCAGTATGTTGTTATGGTAGTGTGCAGATTTGAGACCAGGCCCTCGAGTACTTTCCAGGTATATATTATCATGTATCTCTCTCTCCTCCGCTCCAGTGAGTACATATTCAAGACTTTAAGGAGTTCCCAATATTTTAGATGTTTTACTGGCTCAATGTGAGCCGTAAACGATTTCTGTATTTGTTCCAGCTCTAATATTTCTCGTGCCTTGAACGGGGCCGTCAGCACTGACTAATATTCCAAATGAGGGACTACCACAATTATAACACAAGTATACCACTTGTATAACACAGGTATAGAACGGGTATACCACTGTTATACAACAGGTATAACACAGGTATAACTGTTATACCACAGGTATAACAGTGTTAGTACTACTGACGTTCACTGCTAGTACTACTGTTATACCACAGGTATAACAGTGGTATACAGGTATAGCGCAGGTATATCACAAGTATACTACTGGTATACCACAGGTATAACGCAGTTATAACAAGTATACCACTGCTATACCAAAGGTATGCGCTAGTAAGTCTAGTGGGTCAGTTGGTGCCAAGAAATATTTTAATATAGAAGAGAAACATTTGGCTTATGGCACGAGCGCCTTTAAGAGTGCCACAAGTGCCTTTAAGAGTGCCAGGAGTACCTTTATGAGTGCCACGAGTACCTTTTAAGAGTGCCACGAGTACCTTTAAGAGTGCAACGAGTACCTTTTAAGAGTGCCACGAGTACCTTTAAGAGTGCCCCGAGTACCTTTAAGAGAGACTTTAAGAATGCCACGAATACCCTTAAGAGTGCCTTTAAGAGTGCCTTTAAAGGTGCATTCACCACAGTCAACAAGTGATGTTAGTACTACTGGTGTACAGTGCTAGTACTACTGGTGTACAGTGCTAGTACTACTGGTGTACAGTGTTAGTACTGCTGGTGTACAGTGCTAGTACTACTGGTGTACATTGATAGTACTGCTGGTGTACAGTGCTAGTACTACTGGTGTACAGTGCTAGTACTACTGGTGTACAGTGTTAGTACTGCTGGTGTACAGTGCTACTACTACTGGTGTACATTGATAGTACTGCTGGTGTAGTGTTAGTACTACTGGTGCACAGTGCTAGTACTGCTGGTGTACAGTGCTAGTACTACTGGTGTACAGTGCTAGTACTGCTGGTGTACAGTGTTAGTACTGCTGGTGTACAGTGCTAGTACTACTGGTGTAGTGCTAGTACTACTGCTGTACAGTGCTAGTACTACTGCTGTACAGTGCTAGTACTGCTGGTGTACAATGCTAGTACTACTGGTGTACATTGCTAGTACTGCTGGTGTAGTGTTAGTACTACTGGTGCACAGTGCTAGTACTACTGGTGTACAGTGCTAGTACTGCTGGTGTACAGTGCTGTACTACTGGTGTACAGTGCTAGTACTACTGGTGTACAGTGCTAGTACTGCTGGTGTACAGAGCTAATACTGCTGACGTACAGTGCTAGTACTACTGGTGTACATTGATAGTACTGTTGATGTAGTGTTAGTACTACTGGTGTACAGTGCTAGTACTGCTGGTGTACAGTGCTAGTACTACTGGTGTACAGTGCTAGTACTGCTGGTGTACAGTGCTGTACTACTGGTGTACAGTGCTAGTACTACTGGTGTACAGTGCTAGTACTGCTGGTGTACAGAGCTAATACTGCTGACGTACAGTGCTAGTACTACTGGTGTACAGTACTAGTACTACTCACGTACAGTGTTAGTACTACTTGGTGTACAGTGCTAGTACTACTGGTGTACAGTGCTAGTACTTCTGGTGTAGTGCTAGTACTACTGGTGTACAGTGCTAGTACTACTGGTGTACAGTGCTAGTACTGCTGGTGTACAGTGCTAGTACTACTGGTGTACATTGCTAGTACTGCTGGTGTAGTGTTAGTACTACTGGTGTACAGTGCTAGTACTGCTGGTGTACAGTGCTAGTACTACTGGTGTACATTGCTAGTACTGCTGGTGTAGTGTTAGTACTACTGGTGTACAGTGCTAGTACTACTTGTGTACAGTGCTAGTACTGCTGGTGTACAGTGCTGTACTACTGGTGTACAGTGCTAGTACTACTGGTGTACAGTACTAGTACTACTGGTGTACAGTGCTACTAATACTACTGACGTACAGTGTTAGTACTACTGGTGTACAGTGCTAGTACTACTGACGTACAGTGCTAGTACTACTAGTGTACAGTGTTAGTACTACTGACGTACACTGCTAGTACTACTGACGTACAATGCTAGTACTACTGGTGTACAGTGCTAGTACTACTGGTGTAGTGCTAGTACTGCTAGTGTACAACGCTAGAACTACTGACGTACAGTGCTAGTACTACTGGTGTACAGTGCTAGTACTACTGGTGTACAGTGCTAATACTGCTGGTGTACAGTGCTAGTACTACTGGTGTACAGTGCTTGTACTACTGGTGTATGGTGCTAGTACTACTGGTGTACAGTGCTAGTATTACTGGTGTACAGTGCTAGTACTACTTGTGTACAGTGCTAGTACTGCTTGTGTACAGTGCTGTACTACTGGTGTACAGTGCTAGTACTACTGGTGTACAGAGCTAATACTGCTGACGTACAGTGCTAGTACTACTGGTGTACAGTGCTAGTACTACTGGTGTACAGTACTAGTACTACTGGTGTACAGTGCTACTACTACTGACGTACAGTGTTAGTACTACTGGTGTACAGTGCTAGTACTGCTGGTGTACAGTGCTAGTACTACTGACGTACAGTGCTAGTACTACTAGTGTACAGTGTTAGTACTGCTGGTGTACAGTGCTAGTACTGCTGGTGTACAGTGCTAGTACTACTGACGTACAGTGCTAGTACTACTAGTGTACAGTGTTAGTACTGCTGGTGTACAGTGCTAGTACTGCTGATGTACAGTGCTAGGACTACTGACGTACAGTGCTAGTACTACTAGTGTACAGTGTTAGTACTACTGACGTACACTGCTAGTACTACTGACGTACAATGCTAGTACTACTGGTGTAGTGCTAGTACTGCTAGTGTACAGTGCTAGAACTACTGACGTACAGTGCTAGTACTACTGGTGTACAGTGTTAGTACTACTGGTGTACAGTGCTAGTACTGCTGGTGTACAGTGCTAGTACTACTGGTGTACAGTGCTTGTACTACTGGTGTACAGTGCTAGTACTACTGGTGTACAGTGCTAGTACTACTGGTGTACGGTGCTAGTACTACTGGTGTACAGTGCTAGTATTACTGGTGTACAGTGCTAGTACTGCTGGTGTACGGTGCTAGTACTACTGGTGTACAGTGCTAGTATTACTGGTGTACAGTGCTAGTACTACTGGTGTACATTGCTAGTATTACTGGTGTACAGTGCTAGTACTACTGGTGTACAGTGCTAGTATTACTGGTGTACAGTGCTAGTATTACTGGTGTACAGTGCTAGTACTGCTGGTGTACAGTGATAGTACTGCTGGTGTACAGTGCTAGTACTACTGACGTACAGTGCTAGTACTACTGACGTACAGTGCTAGTACTGCTGGTGTACGGTGCTAGTACTACTGGTGTACAGTGTTAGTACTACTGGTGTACAGTGCTAGTACTATTGGTGTACAGTGCTAGTACTATTGGTGTACAGTGCTAGTACTACTGGTGTACAGTACTAGTACTACTGGTGTACAGTACTACTGTACACATACTTCCATCGTAGCTACAAGGGAACAACGTCTGCAGTTTACAAATCCTCTGGATGTTCACTTACATCCAAGTGCTCCTCTTACTGACACTTTCCACTTGTTTATAATAAAAACAAATGAATCAGAGCCGGGCGCTCCGTCTGTGTGAAAATATATTTCTTGTATTTCCTCTCCAAACTTTCACGCTGTTGTGTTTATGTCCGAGATGCGAATTTTTAGTGGGAAAAAAATGGATTTTCGACTCTCCTGTCGTGTAGCGCATTGCTGAATGTTGATTAAAACTGTTTTTTTTTTTTGGGGGAGAGACTTCGCTCATTGTGAATTTTTCAAAATTGTTAGTTTGGAGCTTCTTGCGTC